>JAGUQR010000183.1:0-228756 GCA_018905775.1 Meloidogyne exigua
ATGGTCAATGTCAAGAAATTTTTAAAAATTAAAAAAATTTTTTTAATTAAAAATATTTTTAAACTCTAATTTTATGTTTTTGTGTATTAGATAATCAAACTTAAATTTTAAAAAAAAATTAGAAGTCTTTTTTCAATAATATTTCAAAGTTATTCCATGGTCAATGTCAAGGAATTTTTTAAAAAAATTTTTTTAATTAAAAATATTTTTAAACTCTAATTTTATGTTTTTTGTGTATTAGATAATCAAACTTAAATTTTAAAAAAATTAGAAGTCTTTTTTCAATAATATTTCAAAGTTATTCCATGGTCAATGTCAAGGAATTTTTAAAAATTTTTTTTTAATTAAAAATATTTTTAAACTCTAATTTTATGTTTTTGTGTATTAGATAATCAAACTTAAATTTTTAAAAAAATTAGAAGTCTTTTTTCAATAATATTTCAAAGTTATTCCATGGTCAATGTCAAGGAATTTTTAAAAATTTAAAAAAATTTTTTTTTTTAATTAAAATATTTTAAACTCTAATTTTATGTTTTTGTGTATTAGATAATCAAACTTAAATTTTAAAAAAATTAGAAGTCTTTTTTCAATAATATTTCAAAGTTATTCCATGGTCAATGTCAAGAAATTTTTAAAAATTAAAAAAATTTTTTTAATTAAAAATATTTTTAAACTCTAATTTTATGTTTTTGTGTATTAGATAATCAAACTTAAATTTTAAAAAAATTAGAAGTCTTTTTTCAATAATATTTCAAAGTTATTCCATGGTCAATGTCAAGGATTTTTTTTTAAAAATTTTTTTTTAATTAAAAATATTTTAAACTCTAATTTTATGTTTTTGTGTATTAGATAATCAAACTTAAATTTTAAAAAAATTAGAAGTCTTTTTTCAATAATATTTCAAAGTTATTCCATGGTCAATGTCAAGGAATTTTTAAAAATTTTTTTTTAATTAAAAATATTTTAAACTCTAATTTTATGTTTTTGTGTATTAGATAATCAAACTTAAATTTTAAAAAAATTAGAAGTCTTTTTTTTCAATAATATTTCAAAGTTATTCCATGGTCAATGTCAAGAATTTTTTTTTAAAAAAATTTTTTTTTTTTAATTAAAAATATTTTTAAACTCTAATTTTATGTTTTTGTGTATTAGATAATCAAACTTAAATTTTAAAAAAATTAGAAGTCTTTTTTTCAATAATATTTCAAAGTTATTCCATGGTCAATGTCAAGGAATTTTTTTAAAAAAATTTTTTTTTAATTAAAAATATTTTTAAACTCTAATTTTATGTTTTTGTGTATTAGATAATCAAACTTAAATTTTAAAAAAATTAGAAGTCTTTTTTTCAATAATATTTCAAAGTTATTCCATGGTCAATGTCAAGAAATTTTTAAAAATTAAAAAAATTTTTTTAATTAAAAATATTTTAAACTCTAATTTTATGTTTTTGTGTATTAGATAATCAAACTTAAATTTTAAAAAAATTAGAAGTCTTTTTTCAATAATATTTCAAAGTTATTCCATGGTCAATGTCAAGGAATTTTTAAAAATTTTTTTTTAATTAAAAATATTTTAAACTCTAATTTTATGTTTTTGTGTATTAGATAATCAAACTTAAATTTTAAAAAAATTAGAAGTCTTTTTTCAATAATATTTCAAAGTTATTCCATGGTCAATGTCAAGAAATTTTTAAAATTTTTAAAAATTTTTTTTTAATTAAAAATATTTTTAAACTCTAATTTTATGTTTTTGTGTATTAGATAATCAAACTTAAATTTTAAAAAAATTAGAAGTCTTTTTTCAATAATATTTCAAAGTTATTCCATGGTCAATGTCAAGGAATTTTTAAAAATTTTTTTTTAATTAAAAATATTTTTAAACTCTAATTTTATGTTTTTGTGTATTAGATAATCAAACTTAAATTTTAAAAAAATTAGAAGTCTTTTTTCAATAATATTTCAAAGTTATTCCATGGTCAATGTCAAGGAATTTTTAAAAATTTTTTTTTTAATTAAAAATATTTTTAAACTCTAATTTTATGTTTTTGTGTATTAGATAATCAAACTTAAATTTTAAAAAAATTAGAAGTCTTTTTTCAATAATATTTCAAACTTATTCCATGGTCAATGTCAAGGAATTTTTTTAAAAATTTTTTTTTAATTAAAAATATTTTTAAACTCTAATTTTATGTTTTTTGTGTATTAGATAATCAAACTTAAATTTTAAAAAAATTAGAAGTCTTTTTTTCAATAATATTTCAAAGTTATTCCATGGTCAATGTCAAGAAATTTTTAAAAATTAAAAAAAATTTTTTTTTAATTAAAAATATTTTTAAACTCTAATTTTATGTTTTTGTGTATTAGATAATCAAACTTAAATTTTAAAAAAATTAGAAGTCTTTTTTCAATAATATTTCAAAGTTATTCCATGGTCAATGTCAAGGAATTTTTAAAAATTTTTTTTTAATTAAAAATATTTTTAAACTCTAATTTTATGTTTTTGTGTATTAGATAATCAAACTTAAATTTTAAAAAAATTAGAAGTCTTTTTTCAATAATATTTCAAAGTTATTCCATGGTCAATGTCAAGGAATTTTTAAAAATTTTTTTTTAATTAAAAATATTTTTAAACTCTAATTTTATGTTTTTGTGTATTAGATAATCAAACTTAAATTTTAAAAAAATTAGAAGTCTTTTTTCAATAATATTTCAAAGTTATTCCATGGTCAATGTCAAGGAATTTTTAAAAATTTTTTTTTTAATTAAAAATATTTTTAAACTCTAATTTTATGTTTTTGTGTATTAGATAATCAAACTTAAATTTTAAAAAAATTAGAAGTCTTTTTTCAATAATATTTCAAAGTTATTCCATGGTCAATGTCAAGGATTTTTTTAAAAATTTTTTTTTAATTAAAAATATTTTTAAACTCTAATTTTATGTTTTTGTGTATTAGATAATCAAACTTAAATTTTAAAAAAATTAGAAGTCTTTTTTCAATAATATTTCAAAGTTATTCCATGGTCAATGTCAAGGAATTTTTAAAAATTTTTTTTTAATTAAAAATATTTTTAAACTCTAATTTTATGTTTTTGTGTATTAGATAATCAAACTTAAATTTTAAAAAAATTAGAAGTCTTTTTTCAATAATATTTCAAACTTATTCCATGGTCAATGTCAAGGAATTTTTAAAAATTTTTTTTTAATTAAAAATATTTTTAAACTCTAATTTTATGTTTTTGTGTATTAGATAATCAAACTTAAATTTTAAAAAAATTAGAAGTCTTTTTTCAATAATATTTCAAAGTTATTCCATGGTCAATGTCAAGAAATTTTTAAAAATTAAAAAAATTTTTTTAATTAAAAATATTTTTAAACTCTAATTTTATGTTTTTGTGTATTAGATAATCAAACTTAAATTTTAAAAAAATTAGAAGTCTTTTTTTCAATAATATTTCAAAGTTATTCCATGGTCAATGTCAAGGAATTTTTAAAATTTTTTTTAATTAAAAATATTTTTAAACTCTAATTTTATGTTTTTGTGTATTAGATAATCAAACTTAAATTTTAAAAAAATTAGAAGTCTTTTTTCAATAATATTTCAAAGTTATTCCATGGTCAATGTCAAGGAATTTTTAAAAAAATTTTTTTAATTAAAAATATTTTTAAACTCTAATTTTATGTTTTTGTGTATTAGATAATCAAACTTAAATTTTAAAAAAATTAGAAGTCTTTTTTTCAATAATATTTCAAAGTTATTCCATGGTCAATGTCAAGGAATTTTTAAAAATTTTTTTTTAATTAAAAATATTTTTAAACTCTAATTTTATGTTTTTTGTGTATTAGATAATCAAACTTAAATTTTAAAAAAATTAGAAGTCTTTTTTTCAATAATATTTCAAAGTTATTCCATGGTCAATGTCAAGAAATTTTTAAAAATTAAAAAAATTTTTTTAATTAAAAATATTTTTAAACTCTAATTTTATGTTTTTGTGTGTATTAGATAATCAAACTTAAATTTTAAAAAAATTAGAAGTCTTTTTTTTCAATAATATTTCAAAGTTATTCCATGGTCAATGTCAAGGAATTTTTAAAAATTTTTTTTTAATTAAAAATATTTTTAAACTCTAATTTTATGTTTTTGTGTATTAGATAATCAAACTTAAATTTTAAAAAAATTAGAAGTCTTTTTTCAATAATATTTCAAAGTTATTCCATGGTCAATGTCAAGGAATTTTTAAAAATTTTTTTTTAATTAAAAATATTTTTAAACTCTAATTTTATGTTTTTGTGTATTAGATAATCAAACTTAAATTTTAAAAAAATTAGAAGTCTTTTTTTTCAATAATATTTCAAAGTTATTCCATGGTCAATGTCAAGGAATTTTTTAAAAATTTTTTTTTTTAATTAAAAATATTTTTAAACTCTAATTTTATGTTTTTTGTGTATTAGATAATCAAACTTAAATTTTAAAAAAATTAGAAGTCTTTTTTCAATAATATTTCAAACTTATTCCATGGTCAATGTCAAGGAATTTTAAAAAAAAAAATTTTTTTTTAATTAAAAATATTTTTAAACTCTAATTTTATGTTTTTTTGTGTATTAGATAATCAAACTTAAATTTTAAAAAAATTAGAAGTCTTTTTTTCAATAATATTTCAAAGTTATTCCATGGTCAATGTCAAGAAATTTTTAAAAATTAAAAAAATTTTTTTAATTAAAAATATTTTTAAACTCTAATTTTATGTTTTTGTGTATTAGATAATCAAACTTAAATTTTAAAAAAATTAGAAGTCTTTTTTCAATAATATTTCAAAGTTATTCCATGGTCAATGTCAAGGAATTTTTAAAAAATTTTTTTTTTTAATTAAAAATATTTTTAAACTCTAATTTTATGTTTTTGTGTATTAGATAATCAAACTTAAATTTTAAAAAAATTAGAAGTCTTTTTTCAATAATATTTCAAAGTTATTCCATGGTCAATGTCAAGAAATTTTTAAAAATTAAAAAAATTTTTTTTTAATTAAAAATATTTTTAAACTCTAATTTTATGTTTTTGTGTATTAGATAATCAAACTTAAATTTTAAAAAAATTAGAAGTCTTTTTTCAATAATATTTCAAAGTTATTCCATGGTCAATGTCAAGAAATTTTTAAAAATTAAAAAAATTTTTTTAATTAAAAATATTTTTAAACTCTAATTTTATGTTTTTGTGTATTAGATAATCAAACTTAAATTTTAAAAAAATTAGAAGTCTTTTTTTTCAATAATATTTCAAAGTTATTCCATGGTCAATGTCAAGGAATTTTTAAAAATTTTTTTTTAATTAAAAATATTTTTAAACTCTAATTTTATGTTTTTGTGTATTAGATAATCAAACTTAAATTTTAAAAAAATTAGAAGTCTTTTTTTTCAATAATATTTCAAAGTTATTCCATGGTCAATGTCAAGGAATTTTTAAAAATTTTTTTTTAATTAAAAATATTTTTAAACTCTAATTTTATGTTTTTTGTGTATTAGATAATCAAACTTAAATTTTAAAAAAAATTAGAAGTCTTTTTTTCAATAATATTTCAAAGTTATTCCATGGTCAATGTCAAGGAATTTTTAAAAATTTTTTTTTAATTAAAAATATTTTTAAACTCTAATTTTATGTTTTTGTGTATTAGATAATCAAACTTAAATTTTAAAAAAATTAGAAGTCTTTTTTTCAATAATATTTCAAACTTATTCCATGGTCAATGTCAAGGAATTTTTAAAAATTTTTTTTTTAATTAAAAATATTTTTAAACTCTAATTTTATGTTTTTTGTGTATTAGATAATCAAACTTAAATTTAAAAAAAAATTAGAAGTCTTTTTTTCAATAATATTTCAAAGTTATTCCATGGTCAATGTCAAGGAATTTTTAAAAATTAAAAAAATTTTTTTTTAATTAAAAATATTTTTAAACTCTAATTTTATGTTTTTGTGTATTAGATAATCAAACTTAAATTTTAAAAAAAAATTAGAAGTCTTTTTTCAATAATATTTCAAAGTTATTCCATGGTCAATGTCAAGAAATTTTTAAAAATTAAAAAAAAATTTTTTTAATTAAAAATATTTTTAAACTCTAATTTTATGTTTTTGTGTATTAGATAATCAAACTTAAATTTTAAAAAAATTAGAAGTCTTTTTTTCAATAATATTTCAAAGTTATTCCATGGTCAATGTCAAGGAATTTTTAAAAATTAAAAAAATTTTTTTAATTAAAAATATTTTTAAACTCTAATTTTATGTTTTTGTGTATTAGATAATCAAACTTAAATTTTAAAAAAATTAGAAGTCTTTTTTCAATAATATTTCAAAGTTATTCCATGGTCAATGTCAAGGAATTTTTAAAAAATTTTTTTTTAATTAAAAATATTTTTAAACTCTAATTTTATGTTTTTGTGTATTAGATAATCAAACTTAAATTTTAAAAAAATTAGAAGTCTTTTTTTCAATAATATTTCAAAGTTATTCCATGGTCAATGTCAAGGAATTTTTAAAAATTAAAAAAATTTTTTTTTAATTAAAAATATTTTTAAACTCTAATTTTATGTTTTTGTGTATTAGATAATCAAACTTAAATTTTATAAAAAAATTAGAAGTCTTTTTTTCAATAATATTTCAAAGTTATTCCATGGTCAATGTCAAGAAATTTTTAAAAATTAAAAAAATTTTTTTTTAATTAAAAATATTTTTAAACTCTAATTTTATGTTTTTGTGTATTAGATAATCAAACTTAAATTTTAAAAAAATTAGAAGTCTTTTTTCAATAATATTTCAAAGTTATTCCATGGTCAATGTCAAGGAATTTTTAAAAATTTTTTTTTAATTAAAAATATTTTTAAACTCTAATTTTATGTTTTTGTGTATTAGATAATCAAACTTAAATTTTAAAAAAATTAGAAGTCTTTTTTCAATAATATTTCAAAGTTATTCCATGGTCAATGTCAAGGAATTTTTAAAAAATTTTTTTTTAATTAAAAATATTTTTAAACTCTAATTTTATGTTTTTGTGTATTAGATAATCAAACTTAAATTTTAAAAAAATTAGAAGTCTTTTTTTTCAATAATATTTCAAACTTATTCCATGGTCAATGTCAAGAATTTTTAAAAATTAAAAAAATTTTTTTAATTAAAAATATTTTTAAACTCTAATTTTATGTTTTTGTGTATTAGATAATCAAACTTAAATTTTAAAAAAATTAGAAGTCTTTTTTCAATAATATTTCAAAGTTATTCCATGGTCAATGTCAAGGAATTTTTAAAAATTTTTTTTTTTAATTAAAAATATTTTTAAACTCTAATTTTATGTTTTTGTGTATTAGATAATCAAACTTAAATTTTAAAAAAATTAGAAGTCTTTTTTCAATAATATTTCAAAGTTATTCCATGGTCAATGTCAAGGAATTTTTTTAAAAATTTTTTTTTAATTAAAAATATTTTTAAACTCTAATTTTATGTTTTTTGTGTATTAGATAATCAAACTTAAATTTTAAAAAAATTAGAAGTCTTTTTTCAATAATATTTCAAAGTTATTCCATGGTCAATGTCAAGGAATTTTTAAAAATTTTTTTTTAATTAAAAATATTTTTAAACTCTAATTTTATGTTTTTGTGTATTAGATAATCAAACTTAAATTTTAAAAAAATTAGAAGTCTTTTTTCAATAATATTTCAAAGTTATTCCATGGTCAATGTCAAGGAATTTTTAAAAATTTTTTTTTAATTAAAAATATTTTTAAACTCTAATTTTATGTTTTTGTGTATTAGATAATCAAACTTAAATTTTAAAAAAATTAGAAGTCTTTTTTCAATAATATTTCAAAGTTATTCCATGGTCAATGTCAAGAAATTTTTAAAAATTAAAAAAATTTTTTTAATTAAAAATATTTTTAAACTCTAATTTTATGTTTTTGTGTATTAGATAATCAAACTTAAATTTTAAAAAAATTAGAAGTCTTTTTTCAATAATATTTCAAAGTTATTCCATGGTCAATGTCAAGGAATTTTTAAAAAAATTAAAAATATTTTTAAAAATTTTATTTTTTTTAATTAAAAATATTTTTAAACTCTAATTTTATAATATTTTTGTGTATTAGATAATCAAACTTAAATTTTTTTAAAAAAAATTAGAAGTTTTTTTTTTCAATAATATTTAAAAAAGTTATTCCATGGTCAATGTTTCAAAATTTTTTAAAAATTAAAAAAATTTTTTTAATTAAAAATATTTTTAAACTCTAATTTTATGTTTTTGTGTATTAGATAATCAAACTTAAATTTTAAAAAAATTAGAAGTCTTTTTTCAATAATATTTCAAAGTTATTCCATGGTCAATGTCAAGAAATTTTTAAAAATTAAAAAAATTTTTTTAATTAAAAATATTTTTAAACTCTAATTTTATGTTTTTTGTGTATTAGATAATCAAACTTAAATTTTAAAAAAATTAGAAGTCTTTTTTCAATAATATTTCAAAGTTATTCCATGGTCAATGTCAAGGAATTTTTAAAATTTTTTTTTAATTAAAAATATTTTTAAACTCTAATTTTATGTTTTTTGTGTATTAGATAATCAAACTTAAATTTAAAAAAATTAGAAGTCTTTTTTCAATAATATTTCAAAGTTATTCCATGGTCAATGTCAAGGAATTTTTAAAAATTTTTTTTTAATTAAAAATATTTTTAAACTCTAATTTTATGTTTTTGTGTATTAGATAATCAAACTTAAATTTTAAAAAAATTAGAAGTCTTTTTTCAATAATATTTCAAAGTTATTCCATGGTCAATGTCAAGAAATTTTTAAAAATTAAAAAAATTTTTTTTTAATTAAAAATATTTTTAAACTCTAATTTTATGTTTTTGTGTATTAGATAATCAAACTTAAATTTTAAAAAAATTAGAAGTCTTTTTTTCAATAATATTTCAAAGTTATTCCATGGTCAATGTCAAGGAATTTTTAAAAATTTTTTTTTAATTAAAAATATTTTTAAACTCTAATTTTATGTTTTTGTGTATTAGATAATCAAACTTAAATTTTATAAAAAATTAGAAGTCTTTTTTCAATAATATTTCAAAGTTATTCCATGGTCAATGTCAAGAAATTTTTAAAAATTAAAAAAATTTTTTTTTAATTAAAAATATTTTTAAACTCTAATTTTATGTTTTTGTGTATTAGATAATCAAACTTAAATTTTAAAAAAAATTAGAAGTCTTTTTTTCAATAATATTTCAAAGTTATTCCATGGTCAATGTCAAGGAATTTTTAAAAATTAAAAAAATTTTTTTTTTTAATTAAAAATATTTTTAAACTCTAATTTTATGTTTTTGTGTATTAGATAATCAAACTTAAATTTTAAAAAAATTAGAAGTCTTTTTTTCAATAATATTTCAAAGTTATTCCATGGTCAATGTCAAGAAATTTTTAAAAATTAAAAAAATTTTTTTAATTAAAAATATTTTTAAACTCTAATTTTATGTTTTTGTGTATTAGATAATCAAACTTAAATTTTAAAAAAAATTAGAAGTCTTTTTTTCAATAATATTTCAAAGTTATTCCATGGTCAATGTCAAGGAATTTTTAAAAATTTTTTTTTAATTAAAAATATTTTTAAACTCTAATTTTATGTTTTTTGTGTATTAGATAATCAAACTTAAATTTTATAAAAAATTAGAAGTCTTTTTTTCAATAATATTTCAAAGTTATTCCATGGTCAATGTCAAGGAATTTTTAAAAATTAAAAAAATTTTTTTTTAATTAAAAATATTTTTAAACTCTAATTTTATGTTTTTGTGTATTAGATAATCAAACTTAAATTTTATAAAAAATTAGAAGTCTTTTTTCAATAATATTTCAAAGTTATTCCATGGTCAATGTCAAGAAATTTTTAAAAATTAAAAAAATTTTTTTAATTAAAAATATTTTTAAACTCTAATTTTATGTTTTTGTGTATTAGATAATCAAACTTAAATTTAAAAAAAAATTAGAAGTCTTTTTTTCAATAATATTTCAAAGTTATTCCATGGTCAATGTCAAGGAATTTTTAAAAATTTTTTTTTTAATTAAAAATATTTTTAAACTCTAATTTTATGTTTTTTGTGTATTAGATAATCAAACTTAAATTTTAAAAAAATTAGAAGTCTTTTTTCAATAATATTTCAAAGTTATTCCATGGTCAATGTCAAGGAATTTTTAAAAATTAAAAAAATTTTTTTTTAATTAAAAATATTTTTAAACTCTAATTTTATGTTTTTTGTGTATTAGATAATCAAACTTAAATTTTAAAAAAATTAGAAGTCTTTTTTTTCAATAATATTTCAAAGTTATTCCATGGTCAATGTCAAGAAATTTTTAAAAATTAAAAAAATTTTTTTTTTTTAATTAAAAATATTTTTAAACTCTAATTTTATGTTTTTGTGTATTAGATAATCAAACTTAAATTTAAAAAAATTAGAAGTCTTTTTTTCAATAATATTTCAAAGTTATTCCATGGTCAATGTCAAGGAATTTTTAAAAATTAAAAAAATTTTTTTTTAATTAAAAATATTTTTAAACTCTAATTTTATGTTTTTTGTGTATTAGATAATCAAACTTAAATTTTAAAAAAATTAGAAGTCTTTTTTCAATAATATTTCAAAGTTATTCCATGGTCAATGTCAAGGAATTTTTAAAAATTAAAAAAATTTTTTTTTAATTAAAAATATTTTTAAACTCTAATTTTATGTTTTTTGTGTATTAGATAATCAAACTTAAATTTTATAAAAAATTAGAAGTCTTTTTTTCAATAATATTTCAAAGTTATTCCATGGTCAATGTCAAGGAATTTTTAAAAATTAAAAAAATTTTTTTTTAATTAAAAATATTTTTAAACTCTAATTTTATGTTTTTGTGTATTAGATAATCAAACTTAAATTTTAAAAAAATTAGAAGTCTTTTTTCAATAATATTTCAAAGTTATTCCATGGTCAATGTCAAGGAATTTTTAAAAATTAAAAAAATTTTTTTAATTAAAAATATTTTTAAACTCTAATTTTATGTTTTTTGTGTATTAGATAATCAAACTTAAATTTTAAAAAAAATTAGAAGTCTTTTTTTCAATAATATTTCAAAGTTATTCCATGGTCAATGTCAAGAAATTTTTAAAAATTAAAAAAAATTTTTTTTTAATTAAAAATATTTTTAAACTCTAATTTTATGTTTTTGTGTATTAGATAATCAAACTTAAATTTTAAAAAAATTAGAAGTCTTTTTTTCAATAATATTTCAAAGTTATTCCATGGTCAATGTCAAGGAATTTTTAAAAATTAAAAAAAATTTTTTTTTAATTAAAAATATTTTTAAACTCTAATTTTATGTTTTTTGTGTATTAGATAATCAAACTTAAATTTTAAAAAAAATTAGAAGTCTTTTTTTCAATAATATTTCAAAGTTATTCCATGGTCAATGTCAAGGAATTTTTAAAAATTAAAAAAAATTTTTTTTTAATTAAAAATATTTTTAAACTCTAATTTTATGTTTTTTGTGTATTAGATAATCAAACTTAAATTTTAAAAAAATTAGAAGTCTTTTTTCAATAATATTTCAAAGTTATTCCATGGTCAATGTCAAGAAATTTTTAAAAATTAAAAAAATTTTTTTAATTAAAAATATTTTTAAACTCTAATTTTATGTTTTTGTGTATTAGATAATCAAACTTAAATTTTAAAAAAAAATTAGAAGTCTTTTTTCAATAATATTTCAAAGTTATTCCATGGTCAATGTCAAGGAATTTTTAAAAATTAAAAAAAATTTTTTTTTTAATTAAAAATATTTTTAAACTCTAATTTTATGTTTTTTGTGTATTAGATAATCAAACTTAAATTTTAAAAAAAATTAGAAGTCTTTTTTTCAATAATATTTCAAAGTTATTCCATGGTCAATGTCAAGGAATTTTTAAAAATTAAAAAAAATTTTTTTTTAATTAAAAATATTTTTAAACTCTAATTTTATGTTTTTTGTGTATTAGATAATCAAACTTAAATTTTATAAAAAATTAGAAGTCTTTTTTTCAATAATATTTCAAAGTTATTCCATGGTCAATGTCAAGGAATTTTTAAAAATTAAAAAAATTTTTTTTTAATTAAAAATATTTTTAAACTCTAATTTTATGTTTTTTGTGTATTAGATAATCAAACTTAAATTTTAAAAAAAATTAGAAGTCTTTTTTTTCAATAATATTTCAAAGTTATTCCATGGTCAATGTCAAGGAATTTTTAAAAATTAAAAAAAATTTTTTTTTAATTAAAAATATTTTTAAACTCTAATTTTATGTTTTTTGTGTATTAGATAATCAAACTTAAATTTTAAAAAAAATTAGAAGTCTTTTTTTCAATAATATTTCAAAGTTATTCCATGGTCAATGTCAAGAAATTTTTAAAAATTAAAAAAAATTTTTTTTTAATTAAAAATATTTTTAAACTCTAATTTTATGTTTTTTGTGTATTAGATAATCAAACTTAAATTTTAAAAAAAATTAGAAGTCTTTTTTCAATAATATTTCAAAGTTATTCCATGGTCAATGTCAAGGAATTTTTAAAAATTAAAAAAATTTTTTTTTAATTAAAAATATTTTTAAACTCTAATTTTATGTTTTTGTGTATTAGATAATCAAACTTAAATTTTAAAAAAATTAGAAGTCTCTTTTTTTCAATAATATTTCAAAGTTATTCCATGGTCAATGTCAAGGAATTTTTAAAAATTAAAAAAATTTTTTTAATTAAAAATATTTTTAAACTCTAATTTTATGTTTTTGTGTATTAGATAATCAAACTTAAATTTTAAAAAAATTAGAAGTCTTTTTTCAATAATATTTCAAAGTTATTCCATGGTCAATGTCAAGAAATTTTTAAAAATTAAAAAAATTTTTTTTTAATTAAAAATATTTTTAAACTCTAATTTTATGTTTTTTGTGTATTAGATAATCAAACTTAAATTTTAAAAAAATTAGAAGTCTTTTTTTCAATAATATTTCAAAGTTATTCCATGGTCAATGTCAAGGAATTTTTAAAAATTAAAAAAATTTTTTTTTAATTAAAAATATTTTTAAACTCTAATTTTATGTTTTTGTGTATTAGATAATCAAACTTAAATTTTAAAAAAATTAGAAGTCTTTTTTTCAATAATATTTCAAAGTTATTCCATGGTCAATGTCAAGGAATTTTTAAAAATTAAAAAAATTTTTTTTTAATTAAAAATATTTTTAAACTCTAATTTTATGTTTTTGTGTATTAGATAATCAAACTTAAATTTTAAAAAAATTAGAAGTCTTTTTTTCAATAATATTTCAAAGTTATTCCATGGTCAATGTCAAGAAATTTTTAAAAATTAAAAAAATTTTTTTAATTAAAAATATTTTTAAACTCTAATTTTATGTTTTTGTGTATTAGATAATCAAACTTAAATTTTTAAAAAAATTAGAAGTCTTTTTTCAATAATATTTCAAAGTTATTCCATGGTCAATGTCAAGGAATTTTTAAAAATTAAAAAAATTTTTTTTTAATTAAAAATATTTTTAAACTCTAATTTTATGTTTTTGTGTATTAGATAATCAAACTTAAATTTTAAAAAAATTAGAAGTCTTTTTTTCAATAATATTTCAAAGTTATTCCATGGTCAATGTCAAGGAATTTTTAAAAATTAAAAAAATTTTTTTAATTAAAAATATTTTTAAACTCTAATTTTATGTTTTTTGTGTATTAGATAATCAAACTTAAATTTTATAAAAAATTAGAAGTCTTTTTTCAATAATATTTCAAAGTTATTCCATGGTCAATGTCAAGGAATTTTTAAAAATTAAAAAAATTTTTTTTTAATTAAAAATATTTTTAAACTCTAATTTTATGTTTTTGTGTATTAGATAATCAAACTTAAATTTTAAAAAAATTAGAAGTCTTTTTTCAATAATATTTCAAAGTTATTCCATGGTCAATGTCAAGGAATTTTTAAAAATTAAAAAAATTTTTTTTTAATTAAAAATATTTTTAAACTCTAATTTTATGTTTTTGTGTATTAGATAATCAAACTTAAATTTTAAAAAAATTAGAAGTCTTTTTTCAATAATATTTCAAAGTTATTCCATGGTCAATGTCAAGAAATTTTTAAAAATTAAAAAAATTTTTTTAATTAAAAATATTTTTAAACTCTAATTTTATGTTTTTGTGTATTAGATAATCAAACTTAAATTTTAAAAAAATTAGAAGTCTTTTTTTCAATAATATTTCAAAGTTATTCCATGGTCAATGTCAAGGAATTTTTAAAAATTAAAAAAATTTTTTTTTAATTAAAAATATTTTTAAACTCTAATTTTATGTTTTTGTGTATTAGATAATCAAACTTAAATTTTAAAAAAATTAGAAGTCTTTTTTTTCAATAATATTTCAAAGTTATTCCATGGTCAATGTCAAGGAATTTTTAAAAATTAAAAAAATTTTTAATTTAAAAATATTTTTAAACTCTAATTTTATGTTTTTTGTGTATTAGATAATCAAACTTAAATTTTAAAAAAATTAGAAGTCTTTTTTTCAATAATATTTCAAAGTTATTCCATGGTCAATGTCAAGAAATTTTTAAAAATTAAAAAAATTTTTTTAATTAAAAATATTTTTAAACTCTAATTTTATGTTTTTGTGTATTAGATAATCAAACTTAAATTTTATAAAAAATTAGAAGTCTTTTTTCAATAATATTTCAAAGTTATTCCATGGTCAATGTCAAGGAATTTTTAAAAATTAAAAAAAATTTTTTTTTAATTAAAAATATTTTTAAACTCTAATTTTATGTTTTTTGTGTATTAGATAATCAAACTTAAATTTTAAAAAAATTAGAAGTCTTTTTTTCAATAATATTTCAAAGTTATTCCATGGTCAATGTCAAGAAATTTTTAAAAATTAAAAAAAATTTTTTTTTAATTAAAAATATTTTTAAACTCTAATTTTATGTTTTTTGTGTATTAGATAATCAAACTTAAATTTTAAAAAAAATTAGAAGTCTTTTTTTCAATAATATTTCAAAGTTATTCCATGGTCAATGTCAAGGAATTTTTAAAAATTAAAAAAATTTTTTTTTAATTAAAAATATTTTTAAACTCTAATTTTATGTTTTTTGTGTATTAGATAATCAAACTTAAATTTTAAAAAAATTAGAAGTCTTTTTTCAATAATATTTCAAAGTTATTCCATGGTCAATGTCAAGAAATTTTTAAAATTTTTTTTTTTAATTAAAAATATTTTTAAACTCTAATTTTATGTTTTTGTGTATTAGATAATCAAACTTAAATTTTAAAAAAATTAGAAGTCTTTTTTCAATAATATTTCAAAGTTATTCCATGGTCAATGTCAAGGAATTTTTAAAAATTAAAAAAATTTTTTTTTAATTAAAAATATTTTTAAACTCTAATTTTATGTTTTTGTGTATTAGATAATCAAACTTAAATAAATTTAAAAAAAAATTAGAAGTCTTTTTTCAATAATATTTCAAAGTTATTCCATGGTCAATGTCAAGGAATTTTTAAAAATTAAAAAAATTTTTTTTTAATTAAAAATATTTTTAAACTCTAATTTTATGTTTTTGTGTATTAGATAATCAAACTTAAATTTTAAAAAAATTAGAAGTCTTTTTTTCAATAATATTTCAAAGTTATTCCATGGTCAATGTCAAGGAATTTTTAAAAATTAAAAAAATTTTTTTTTAATTAAAAATATTTTTAAACTCTAATTTTATGTTTTTGTGTATTAGATAATCAAACTTAAATTTTAAAAAAATTAGAAGTCTTTTTTTCAATAATATTTCAAAGTTATTCCATGGTCAATGTCAAGGAATTTTTAAAAATTAAAAAAATTTTTTTTTAATTAAAAATATTTTTAAACTCTAATTTTATGTTTTTTGTGTATTAGATAATCAAACTTAAATTTTAAAAAAATTAGAAGTCTTTTTTCAATAATATTTCAAAGTTATTCCATGGTCAATGTCAAGGAATTTTTAAAAATTTTTTTTTAATTAAAAATATTTTTAAACTCTAATTTTATGTTTTTTGTGTATTAGATAATCAAACTTAAATTTTAAAAAAATTAGAAGTCTTTTTTCAATAATATTTCAAAGTTATTCCATGGTCAATGTCAAGGAATTTTTAAAAATTTTTTTTTAATTAAAAATATTTTTAAACTCTAATTTTATGTTTTTGTGTATTAGATAATCAAACTTAAATTTTAAAAAAATTAGAAGTCTTTTTTCAATAATATTTCAAAGTTATTCCATGGTCAATGTCAAGGAATTTTTAAAAATTAAAAAAATTTTTTTAATTAAAAATATTTTTAAACTCTAATTTTATGTTTTTGTGTATTAGATAATCAAACTTAAATTTAAAAAAATTAGAAGTCTTTTTTTCAATAATATTTCAAAGTTATTCCATGGTCAATGTCAAGGATTTTTTAAAAATTTTTTTAATTAAAAATATTTTTAAACTCTAATTTTATGTTTTTTGTGTATTAGATAATCAAACTTAAATTTTAAAAAAATTAGAAGTCTTTTTTTCAATAATATTTCAAAGTTATTCCATGGTCAATGTCAAGGAATTTTTAAAAATTTTTTTTTAATTAAAAATATTTTTAAACTCTAATTTTATGTTTTTTGTGTATTAGATAATCAAACTTAAATTTTAAAAAAATTAGAAGTCTTTTTTTTTCAATAATATTTCAAAGTTATTCCATGGTCAATGTCAAGGAATTTTTAAAAATTAAAAAAATTTTTTTAATTAAAAATATTTTTAAACTCTAATTTTATGTTTTTGTGTATTAGATAATCAAACTTAAATTTTAAAAAAATTAGAAGTCTTTTTTCAATAATATTTCAAAGTTATTCCATGGTCAATGTCAAGGAATTTTAAAAATTTTTTTTTAATTAAAAATATTTTTAAACTCTAATTTTATGTTTTTTGTGTATTAGATAATCAAACTTAAATTTTAAAAAAATTAGAAGTCTTTTTTTCAATAATATTTCAAAGTTATTCCATGGTCAATGTCAAGGAATTTTTAAAAATTTTTTTTTAATTAAAAATATTTTTAAACTCTAATTTTATGTTTTTGTGTATTAGATAATCAAACTTAAATTTTAAAAAAATTAGAAGTCTTTTTTCAATAATATTTCAAAGTTATTCCATGGTCAATGTCAAGGAATTTTTAAAAATTAAAAATTTTTTTTTAATTAAAAATATTTTTAAACTCTAATTTTATGTTTTTGTGTATTAGATAATCAAACTTAAATTTTAAAAAAATTAGAAGTCTTTTTTCAATAATATTTCAAACTTATTCCATGGTCAATGTCAAGGAATTTTTAAAAATTTTTTTTTAATTAAAAATATTTTTAAACTCTAATTTTATGTTTTTTGTGTATTAGATAATCAAACTTAAATTTTAAAAAATTTAAGTCTTTTTTCAATAATATTTCAAAGTTATTCCATGGTCAATGTCAAAGAATTTTTAAAAATTTTTTTTTAATTAAAAATATTTTTAAACTCTAATTTTATGTTTTTTGTGTATTAGATAATCAAACTTAAATTTTATAAAAAATTAGAAGTCTTTTTTTCAATAATATTTCAAAGTTATTCCATGGTCAATGTCAAGAAATTTTTAAAAATTAAAAAAAATTTTTTTTTAATTAAAAATATTTTTAAACTCTAATTTTATGTTTTTTGTGTATTAGATAATCAAACTTAAATTTTAAAAAAAATTAGAAGTCTTTTTTTCAATAATATTTCAAAGTTATTCCATGGTCAAGAAATTTTTAAAAATTAAAAAAAATTTTTTTTTAATTAAAAATATTTTTAAACTCTAATTTTATGTTTTTTGTGTATTAGATAATCAAACTTAAATTTTAAAAAAAATTAGAAGTCTTTTTTTCAATAATATTTCAAAGTTATTCCATGGTCAATGTCAAGGAATTTTTAAAAATTAAAAAAATTTTTTTTTAATTAAAAATATTTTTAAACTCTAATTTTATGTTTTTGTGTATTAGATAATCAAACTTAAATTTAAAAAAATTAGAAGTCTTTTTTTCAATAATATTTCAAAGTTATTCCATGGTCAATGTCAAGGAATTTTTAAAAATTTTTTTTTAATTAAAAATATTTTTAAACTCTAATTTTATGTTTTTTGTGTATTAGATAATCAAACTTAAATTTTAAAAAAAATTAGAAGTCTTTTTTTCAATAATATTTCAAAGTTATTCCATGGTCAATGTCAAGGAATTTTTAAAAATTTTTTTTTAATTAAAAATATTTTTAAACTCTAATTTTATGTTTTTTGTGTATTAGATAATCAAACTTAAATTTTAAAAAAATTAGAAGTCTTTTTTCAATAATATTTCAAACTTATTCCATGGTCAATGTCAAGGAATTTTAAAAAATTTTTTTTTTAATTAAAAATATTTTTAAACTCTAATTTTATGTTTTTTGTGTATTAGATAATCAAACTTAAATTTTAAAAAAAATTAGAAGTCTTTTTTCAATAATATTTCAAAGTTATTCCATGGTCAATGTCAAGGAATTTTTAAAAATTTTTTTTTAATTAAAAATATTTTTAAACTCTAATTTTATGTTTTTTGTGTATTAGATAATCAAACTTAAATTTTATAAAAAATTAGAAGTCTTTTTTTCAATAATATTTCAAAGTTATTCCATGGTCAATGTCAAGAAATTTTTAAAAATTAAAAAAAATTTTTTTTTAATTAAAAATATTTTTAAACTCTAATTTTATGTTTTTGTGTATTAGATAATCAAACTTAAATTTTAAAAAAAATTAGAAGTCTTTTTTTCAATAATATTTCAAACTTATTCCATGGTCAATGTCAAGGAATTTTTAAAAATTTTTTTTTTAATTAAAAATATTTTTAAACTCTAATTTTATGTTTTTTGTGTATTAGATAATCAAACTTAAATTTTAAAAAAATTAGAAGTCTTTTTTCAATAATATTTCAAAGTTATTCCATGGTCAATGTCAAGGAATTTTTAAAAATTTTTTTTTAATTAAAAATATTTTTAAACTCTAATTTTATGTTTTTTGTGTATTAGATAATCAAACTTAAATTTTATAAAAAATTAGAAGTCTTTTTTTCAATAATATTTCAAAGTTATTCCATGGTCAATGTCAAGAAATTTTTAAAAATTAAAAAAAATTTTTTTTTAATTAAAAATATTTTTAAACTCTAATTTTATGTTTTTTGTGTATTAGATAATCAAACTTAAATTTTAAAAAAAATTAGAAGTCTTTTTTTCAATAATATTTCAAACTTATTCCATGGTCAATGTCAAGGAATTTTAAAAAATTTTTTTTTTAATTAAAAATATTTTTAAACTCTAATTTTATGTTTTTTGTGTATTAGATAATCAAACTTAAATTTTAAAAAAAATTAGAAGTCTTTTTTCAATAATATTTCAAAGTTATTCCATGGTCAATGTCAAGGAATTTTAAAAATTTTTTTTTAATTAAAAATATTTTTAAACTCTAATTTTATGTTTTTGTGTATTAGATAATCAAACTTAAATTTTAAAAAAAATTAGAAGTCTTTTTTTCAATAATATTTCAAAGTTATTCCATGGTCAATGTCAAGGAATTTTTAAAAATTAAAAAAATTTTTTTTTAATTAAAAATATTTTTAAACTCTAATTTTATGTTTTTTGTGTATTAGATAATCAAACTTAAATTTTAAAAAAAATTAGAAGTCTTTTTTCAATAATATTTCAAACTTATTCCATGGTCAATGTCAAGGAATTTTTAAAAATTTTTTTTTTAATTAAAAATATTTTTAAACTCTAATTTTATGTTTTTTGTGTATTAGATAATCAAACTTAAATTTTAAAAAAATTAGAAGTCTTTTTTCAATAATATTTCAAAGTTATTCCATGGTCAATGTCAAGGAATTTTTAAAAATTTTTTTTTTTAATTAAAAATATTTTTAAACTCTAATTTTATGTTTTTTGTGTATTAGATAATCAAACTTAAATTTTATAAAAAATTAGAAGTCTTTTTTTCAATAATATTTCAAAGTTATTCCATGGTCAATGTCAAGAAATTTTTAAAAATTAAAAAAAATTTTTTTTTAATTAAAAATATTTTTAAACTCTAATTTTATGTTTTTGTGTATTAGATAATCAAACTTAAATTTTAAAAAAATTAGAAGTCTTTTTTCAATAATATTTCAAAGTTATTCCATGGTCAAGAAATTTTTAAAAATTAAAAAAAATTTTTTTTTAATTAAAAATATTTTTAAACTCTAATTTTATGTTTTTTGTGTATTAGATAATCAAACTTAAATTTTAAAAAAAATTAGAAGTCTTTTTTTCAATAATATTTCAAAGTTATTCCATGGTCAATGTCAAGAAATTTTTAAAAATTAAAAAAAATTTTTTTTTAATTAAAAATATTTTTAAACTCTAATTTTATGTTTTTTGTGTATTAGATAATCAAACTTAAATTTTAAAAAAATTAGAAGTCTTTTTTTCAATAATATTTCAAAGTTATTCCATGGTCAATGTCAAGGAATTTTTAAAAATTTTTTTAATTAAAAATATTTTTAAACTCTAATTTTATGTTTTTTGTGTATTAGATAATCAAACTTAAATTTTAAAAAAATTAGAAGTCTTTTTTCAATAATATTTCAAACTTATTCCATGGTCAATGTCAAGGAATTTTTAAAAATTTTTTTAATTAAAAATATTTTTAAACTCTAATTTTATGTTTTTGTGTATTAGATAATCAAACTTAAATTTTATAAAAAATTAGAAGTCTTTTTTCAATAATATTTCAAAGTTATTCCATGGTCAATGTCAAGGAATTTTTAAAAATTTTTTTTTTAATTAAAAATATTTTTAAACTCTAATTTTATGTTTTTTGTGTATTAGATAATCAAACTTAAATTTAAAAAAAAATTAGAAGTCTTTTTTCAATAATATTTCAAAGTTATTCCATGGTCAATGTCAAGGAATTTTTAAAAATTAAAAAAATTTTTTTTTAATTAAAAATATTTTTAAACTCTAATTTTATGTTTTTTGTGTATTAGATAATCAAACTTAAATTTTAAAAAAATTAGAAGTCTTTTTTCAATAATATTTCAAAGTTATTCCATGGTCAATGTCAAGGAATTTTAAAAAATTTTTTTTTAATTAAAAATATTTTTAAACTCTAATTTTATGTTTTTGTGTATTAGATAATCAAACTTAAATTTTAAAAAAATTAGAAGTCTTTTTTCAATAATATTTCAAAGTTATTCCATGGTCAATGTCAAGGAATTTTTAAAATTTTTTTTTAATTAAAAATATTTTTAGACTCTAATTTTATGTTTTTTGTGTATTAGATAATCAAACTTAAATTTTAAAAAAATTAGAAGTCTTTTTTCAATAATATTTCAAAGTTATTCCATGGTCAATGTCAAGAAATTTTTAAAAATTAAAAAAATTTTTTTTTAATTAAAAATATTTTTAAACTCTAATTTTATGTTTTTTGTGTATTAGATAATCAAACTTAAATTTTAAAAAAAATTAGAAGTCTTTTTTTCAATAATATTTCAAAGTTATTCCATGGTCAATGTCAAGAAATTTTTAAAAATTAAAAAAAATTTTTTTTTAATTAAAAATATTTTTAAACTCTAATTTTATGTTTTTTGTGTATTAGATAATCAAACTTAAATTTTAAAAAAAATTAGAAGTCTTTTTTTCAATAATATTTCAAAGTTATTCCATGGTCAATGTCAAGGAATTTTTAAAAATTTTTTTTTAATTAAAAATATTTTTAAACTCTAATTTTATGTTTTTTGTGTATTAGATAATCAAACTTAAATTTTAAAAAAAATTAGAAGTCTTTTTTTCAATAATATTTCAAACTTATTCCATGGTCAATGTCAAGGAATTTTTAAAAATTTTTTTTTAATTAAAAATATTTTTAAACTCTAATTTTATGTTTTTTGTGTATTAGATAATCAAACTTAAATTTTATAAAAAATTAGAAGTCTTTTTTTCAATAATATTTCAAAGTTATTCCATGGTCAATGTCAAGGAATTTTTAAAAATTTTTTTTTAATTAAAAATATTTTTAAACTCTAATTTTATGTTTTTTGTGTATTAGATAATCAAACTTAAATTTTAAAAAAAATTAGAAGTCTTTTTTTCAATAATATTTCAAAGTTATTCCATGGTCAATGTCAAGGAATTTTTAAAAATTAAAAAAAATTTTTTTTTAATTAAAAATATTTTTAAACTCTAATTTTATGTTTTTTGTGTATTAGATAATCAAACTTAAATTTTAAAAAAAATTAGAAGTCTTTTTTTCAATAATATTTCAAAGTTATTCCATGGTCAATGTCAAGGAATTTTAAAAAATTTTTTTTTTAATTAAAAATATTTTTAAACTCTAATTTTATGTTTTTTGTGTATTAGATAATCAAACTTAAATTTTAAAAAATTATTAGAAGTCTTTTTTCAATAATATTTCAAAGTTATTCCATGGTCAATGTCAAGGAATTTTAAAAAATTTTTTTTTTAATTAAAAATATTTTTAAACTCTAATTTTATGTTTTTTGTGTATTAGATAATCAAACTTAAATTTTAAAAAAAATTAGAAGTCTTTTTTCAATAATATTTCAAAGTTATTCCATGGTCAATGTCAAGGAATTTTTAAAATTTTTTTTTTTAATTAAAAATATTTTTAGACTCTAATTTTATGTTTTTGTGTATTAGATAATCAAACTTAAATTTTAAAAAAATTAGAAGTCTTTTTTCAATAATATTTCAAAGTTATTCCATGGTCAATGTCAAGGAATTTTTAAAAATTAAAAAAAATTTTTTTTTAATTAAAAATATTTTTAAACTCTAATTTTATGTTTTTTGTGTATTAGATAATCAAACTTAAATTTTAAAAAAAATTAGAAGTCTTTTTTTCAATAATATTTCAAAGTTATTCCATGGTCAATGTCAAGGAATTTTTAAAAATTAAAAAAATTTTTTTTTAATTAAAAATATTTTTAAACTCTAATTTTATGTTTTTGTGTATTAGATAATCAAACTTAAATTTTAAAAAAATTAGAAGTCTTTTTTCAATAATATTTCAAAGTTATTCCATGGTCAATGTCAAGGAATTTTTAAAAATTTTTTTAATTAAAAATATTTTTAAACTCTAATTTTATGTTTTTTGTGTATTAGATAATCAAACTTAAATTTTAAAAAAAATTAGAAGTCTTTTTTTCAATAATATTTCAAAGTTATTCCATGGTCAATGTCAAGGAATTTTAAAAAATTTTTTTTTTAATTAAAAATATTTTTAAACTCTAATTTTATGTTTTTTGTGTATTAGATAATCAAACTTAAATTTTAAAAAAAATTAGAAGTCTTTTTTTCAATAATATTTCAAAGTTATTCCATGGTCAATGTCAAGGAATTTTAAAAAATTTTTTTTTTAATTAAAAATATTTTTAAACTCTAATTTTATGTTTTTTGTGTATTAGATAATCAAACTTAAATTTTAAAAAAAATTAGAAGTCTTTTTTCAATAATATTTCAAAGTTATTCCATGGTCAATGTCAAGGAATTTTTAAATTTTTTTTTTTAATTAAAAATATTTTTAGACTCTAATTTTATGTTTTTGTGTATTAGATAATCAAACTTAAATTTTAAAAAAATTAGAAGTCTTTTTTTCAATAATATTTCAAAGTTATTCCATGGTCAATGTCAAGGAATTTTTAAAAATTAAAAAAATTTTTTTAATTAAAAATATTTTTAAACTCTAATTTTATGTTTTTGTGTATTAGATAATCAAACTTAAATTTTAAAAAAATTAGAAGTCTTTTTTCAATAATATTTCAAAGTTATTCCATGGTCAATGTCAAGGAATTTTTAAAAATTTTTTTAATTAAAAATATTTTTAAACTCTAATTTTATGTTTTTTGTGTATTAGATAATCAAACTTAAATTTTAAAAAAATTAGAAGTCTTTTTTTCAATAATATTTCAAAGTTATTCCATGGTCAATGTCAAGGAATTTTAAAAAATTTTTTTTTTAATTAAAAATATTTTTAAACTCTAATTTTATGTTTTTTGTGTATTAGATAATCAAACTTAAATTTTAAAAAAATTAGAAGTCTTTTTTTCAATAATATTTCAAAGTTATTCCATGGTCAATGTCAAGGAATTTTAAAAAATTTTTTTTTTAATTAAAAATATTTTTAAACTCTAATTTTATGTTTTTTGTGTATTAGATAATCAAACTTAAATTTTAAAAAAAATTAGAAGTCTTTTTTTCAATAATATTTCAAAGTTATTCCATGGTCAATGTCAAGGAATTTTTAAAATTTTTTTTTTTAATTAAAAATATTTTTAGACTCTAATTTTATGTTTTTTGTGTATTAGATAATCAAACTTAAATTTTAAAAAAAATTAGAAGTCTTTTTTTCAATAATATTTCAAAGTTATTCCATGGTCAATGTCAAGGAATTTTTAAAAATTAAAAATTTTTTTTTAATTAAAAATATTTTTAAACTCTAATTTTATGTTTTTTGTGTATTAGATAATCAAACTTAAATTTTAAAAAAATTAGAAGTCTTTTTTTCAATAATATTTCAAAGTTATTCCATGGTCAATGTCAAGGAATTTTTAAAAATTAAAAAAAATTTTTTTTTAATTAAAAATATTTTTAAACTCTAATTTTATGTTTTTGTGTATTAGATAATCAAACTTAAATTTTAAAAAAATTAGAAGTCTTTTTTTCAATAATATTTCAAAGTTATTCCATGGTCAATGTCAAGGAATTTTTAAAAATTTTTTTAATTAAAAATATTTTTAAACTCTAATTTTATGTTTTTTGTGTATTAGATAATCAAACTTAAATTTTAAAAAAATTAGAAGTCTTTTTTTCAATAATATTTCAAAGTTATTCCATGGTCAATGTCAAGGAATTTTTAAAATTTTTTTTTAATTAAAAATATTTTTAGACTCTAATTTTATGTTTTTTGTGTATTAGATAATCAAACTTAAATTTTAAAAAAATTAGAAGTCTTTTTTCAATAATATTTCAAAGTTATTCCATGGTCAATGTCAAGGAATTTTTAAAAATTAAAAAAATTTTTTTTTAATTAAAAATATTTTTAAACTCTAATTTTATGTTTTTGTGTATTAGATAATCAAACTTAAATTTTAAAAAAATTAGAAGTCTTTTTTTCAATAATATTTCAAAGTTATTCCATGGTCAATGTCAAGGAATTTTTAAAAATTAAAAAAAATTTTTTTTTAATTAAAAATATTTTTAAACTCTAATTTTATGTTTTTTGTGTATTAGATAATCAAACTTAAATTTTAAAAAAAATTAGAAGTCTTTTTTTCAATAATATTTCAAAGTTATTCCATGGTCAATGTCAAGGAATTTTTAAAAATTTTTTTAATTAAAAATATTTTTAAACTCTAATTTTATGTTTTTTGTGTATTAGATAATCAAACTTAAATTTTAAAAAAATTAGAAGTCTTTTTTCAATAATATTTCAAAGTTATTCCATGGTCAATGTCAAGGAATTTTAAAAAATTTTTTTTTTAATTAAAAATATTTTTAAACTCTAATTTTATGTTTTTTGTGTATTAGATAATCAAACTTAAATTTTAAAAAAATTAGAAGTCTTTTTTCAATAATATTTCAAAGTTATTCCATGGTCAATGTCAAGGAATTTTAAAAATTTTTTTTTAATTAAAAATATTTTTAAACTCTAATTTTATGTTTTTTGTGTATTAGATAATCAAACTTAAATTTTAAAAAAATTAGAAGTCTTTTTTCAATAATATTTCAAAGTTATTCCATGGTCAATGTCAAGGAATTTTTAAAATTTTTTTTTAATTAAAAATATTTTTAGACTCTAATTTTATGTTTTTTGTGTATTAGATAATCAAACTTAAATTTTAAAAAAAATTAGAAGTCTTTTTTTCAATAATATTTCAAAGTTATTCCATGGTCAATGTCAAGGAATTTTTAAAAATTAAAAAAAATTTTTTTTTAATTAAAAATATTTTTAAACTCTAATTTTATGTTTTTTGTGTATTAGATAATCAAACTTAAATTTTAAAAAAATTAGAAGTCTTTTTTTCAATAATATTTCAAAGTTATTCCATGGTCAATGTCAAGGAATTTTTAAAAATTAAAAAAATTTTTTTAATTAAAAATATTTTTAAACTCTAATTTTATGTTTTTTGTGTATTAGATAATCAAACTTAAATTTTAAAAAAATTAGAAGTCTTTTTTTCAATAATATTTCAAAGTTATTCCATGGTCAATGTCAAGGAATTTTTAAAAATTTTTTTAATTAAAAATATTTTTAAACTCTAATTTTATGTTTTTGTGTATTAGATAATCAAACTTAAATTTTAAAAAAATTAGAAGTCTTTTTTCAATAATATTTCAAACTTATTCCATGGTCAATGTCAAGGAATTTTTAAAAATTTTTTTAATTAAAAATATTTTTAAACTCTAATTTTATGTTTTTTGTGTATTAGATAATCAAACTTAAATTTTATAAAAAATTAGAAGTCTTTTTTTCAATAATATTTCAAAGTTATTCCATGGTCAATGTCAAGGAATTTTTAAAAATTTTTTTTTTAATTAAAAATATTTTTAAACTCTAATTTTATGTTTTTTGTGTATTAGATAATCAAACTTAAATTTAAAAAAAAATTAGAAGTCTTTTTTTCAATAATATTTCAAAGTTATTCCATGGTCAATGTCAAGGAATTTTTAAAAATTAAAAAAAATTTTTTTTTAATTAAAATTATTTTTAAACTCTAATTTTATGTTTTTTGTGTATTAGATAATCAAACTTAAATTTTAAAAAAAATTAGAAGTCTTTTTTTCAATAATATTTCAAATATTAGAAATTACAACTAAATTTTAAAAAAATTATAAAATTTTTTATAGAAAATTCACAAAATATTCCATGGTCAAGGCCAGGAATTTTTCAAAATTTCCGGAAAACTGGAGGAATTTAACCAAAATAGAAATACAGTTTAAAACATTTATTAATAAATGTGTAATATTGTGTTATTTAACTATTTATAACATCATTGTAGAATAAATAGAAAAAACATGTTTAAATTACCTGAAAAAATAATTAAAAAAGGCAATAAAATAACATAAATAAAGGCAAGAAACAAAATTAATTTAAAAAAAATTAAATTGCATAAAAAAGAAATTTTAAATAAAAATGAATTAAAAATGCTTGCATACAACATAGACGAAAACTGGAAATATTAACAAAAACCGGAGGTTTTTTGTAAAGTTTTACAGAAAATGAATATTTGTTAAAAAGAATGTATTGCGCAGGAATATATTGCAATAACTTAATGAAATATTATAAAATTCCGGAAATATTATATAAAAGAAATAAACATTCCGGAAAAGAGTAATAAAAAGTTTAATTTTAAAACAAACTTTACGGAAAATTTTAAAAAGTTTTCCGGAAAAATTACAAAAATAAACTTTCCGGAAAAAATAAAAAACATTACAAAACTTAAAATAGGTTAAGTTTATTTTTCCGGAACATGTACAATAAAAATTATATTTCAAGTTTAATAAATACTAAAAGAGAAATACTTGAAAATTGTAAATGCATTTAATGTATGAGTTAATAAAGTTTGTTCCATTAATTTGTATTTAATTATTGTAAAAATAATTTAAAGCTTACAACTTTTAGAATAATACAAATTAATGGTAGAATAAAGAATAATTAAATAAATTAATATTTTAGCTATGTACAAATACTGGCAATTTGTTGGCCTCAAGTTGGTTTAAAAAAACCAAAAAAGAGTAAAAATGAAAAAATAATTCAAATGAATAAAATTAAAATAAAATTTAAAAAAAAACCCTTTAAATTCCCCCCTTTAAAATAAAATTAATCAACAAGTTTTGTAATGTTTCTAGTCCCCATATTATATTTAGTGGCAAGTAACTCATGAAGTAGAATGGGTAGTTCAGGTATTTCATAATCAGGTGATTGATTAACCCTTTTACGAAGCTGTTCAACACATTTAGAAGCTAATTGGCTTTAATTTGAATTAATTAAAATCAAAAAAATTTAATTTTACCAAATTTTTTGTAAAGCATCAGACAAAGCTAAAGGAATGGGGGAACCCCCAGGATAACTACGAAGTTGCAACCAACTCTGAAGGACCTGATCATGCAGGTGAATGACTTGATCGCGATGTTTAGCTAAGAGAGGGCTTTCATTTGATGCTAAAATTAAAACAAAAAAAATAAATTTTTTTTTCCTTTTAATTTTAATTATTTACCATTAGAGGAGGAGCTGACGTTAAAAAGTGTAAGGTATTTAAAAGCAACATAATCAGCCTTGCCAAATTGGTAATCACGTAATTGCTTTAAATTTAAATAAAATGATGTTTGAATTAAATTTTAAAATTAAATTTTACCTGTAAAATTTCAGCCCATTCTTCATAAAATTCGCTGCGACTGAATAAGGCAACGGTGGAAGTGTCAATACTACTCATAGTTCCGTCTGCTAATTGTAAGCCTATTTTGTTTGATAATTCCCCCTTTAATAAAGCATAGGCAAAGTCAATTAATTGCAATGGTGCCCAAGCATTGAAAAATTGTCTTGATCTGCAGTCAGCCTGGTAAATAAAAGGTTAACAAATAATATTATCTTTTCCGGAAAAATTACAGTAACAATAAACTTTCCGGAAAGATTACAGTAAAAATAAAATTTTCCGGAAAAAATACAGTAAAAAGTTTGTAAACAATAGAAAATATCTAAAACTTAAAATTAAACCTCTAAACAGGTAAATTGACTGTCTTCCTTAGCCCATGCAATATTTGTGTTTGTATGTTTTCTGATAACTAGAAGGCAAAAATCAAGTGATGAATTGGAGGTTCTATTTTTATTCCGAATTTGTTGGAATGTAACAAGAACAGGCCTGTAATTAAATTTAAAATTCATTAAAAATATAATTAAAAAACTGTTCATGATGGGGTGACTGGCAAAGGTCTTCAATAAGCAAACGACCACCACCACCATTGTTACCAATAATTCCATTCCCTTGTTGATGATTACCATAAAATACACTATCAATTGGAGGCATTTGACAAAGAGGTAAAATTTGTTGTTGTTGTCCTGTTGAGTGATGATTGTTATGTATTGGCCCTGAATGTACAATTCCATGATGAGAAGGTGGGGGTTGGAGTAAATAGGGTTGTAATGGCGTTGTTACATGTAAAGATGTTCTGAAAATTATTTAAAAAAGTAAACAAGTTTAAAGAGAAGATTAAACGTCATATGTAATGTTGGTGTTGTAATTGGCATAATAGGTGCATATGCAACTGCCGAAGATTGATGATACAATGAAGGTGGCAATGGAGCTGAAGGAATTTCATTTTTAACATTTACAAGTTGAGATGTGTAGTGATAAGTTGGATATTTATTGGAAGACGAAGGGGAGAATGAAGAGGAGGAAGGAAGTGGTAAAGGAGGGGAGTGTAACCCTGAGCTGCTTACACCGCTACTACTGTTGCTGCTGGCACTGGAAATTGGCCCAACACTGTAAATTACTCGGTAAAATTATTTTCGGAAATATAATTAAATAAAACTTTCCGGAAAGTTTACAGTAAAGTAAACATTGTTTATATTAAATAAACTTTCCGGAAAGTTTACAGTGAATTAAACATGTTTATATTAAATAAAACTTTCCGGAAAGTTTACAGTAAATAGACTTTACTGTAAAAAAGGCTAATATTCTGTAAATTACAATAGAAAGGCTCAATTTAATTTAAATAGTTCACCCTAACATTTAAAACTGTTTATATATACAACAGAATTACCTGTTACCCACACAATGTACAACAGAAGAAGGAATGTTATTATTATTATTTGAGACAGTTGTAAGTGTTTGGTGCGTGGAGGGCTAAAAAACATAACAGTTGATTTTTCTAGTTTAAATAAAAAATAATTGAAGGCCATTAAAAATACTTTTTTTAAATATTATTTTTTTAATTCTTTTGTTTTTTTTTTTTTTAAAGTTTTTTTGTTGGCCTTGAACAAATAATAATTAAAAAAATTAAATTATCTACGTGTGGTGATTGATGAAGTAAATGATGTAAAGGCAAAGGAGTCATCATCATTGGGGGTACATTATTAGTAGAGCCAGGGGTATCAGAAGAAGCTTCATCTAACGGTTGAATTGAATTGCCAAGGAGAATGGCTAGCCCATCTCCGTTAGTTAAATGAGTTGAAGCAATTGAAGAGCCAACTTTAACGGAAAATTTAAAATACTTTTAAACAACAAACATATTCCATTAGCTGAAGAATTTGTAGAAGAAGTAGAGGAAAGTGTTGGTGACTGTAAATAAACATCAAACCCTAACCCTGCCATTGCTGCTGAAGAACAGTGTTGTTGTTGTTGTTGTTGTGTTGTAATTAGTTGTTCTTGTTGTATTTTTGGCAATCCACCCAAATATACAGGTTGAGAATTTTGAAGATTGGTGATGTTGAACACTTTAATTTAAATAAATAAATACTTTATTTTTTTTTTAAATTAATTTTTTGGCCTCGAAATTAATTTTATTTTTCCATTTTTAATGAATTTGCATTTTTTTAAAACATCAAAAACAAATTGCAAAATATTATTTAAATTATTTATTTATTTTTTGCGGATTAGTCCGAAGTGTAGCGGTATTGTTTTTACTTAATATATATTTTTACATTTCCCGCATTTATGAAAATAAGGGATTTAAAGCGGCAATTTGAAAAGAAAAATATTTAGTGTGTTAGAAAATGTGTTGAAAACATTACCACGATTATATAAAAATAAATAAACTTTCCGGAAGGTTTACAAAAATTTTCAAACCTTCCGGAAAGTTTACAAAAATTTCGAACTTTCCTGAAAGGAAACAAAAATTTTCAAACTTTCCGGAAAATTTATTTATTTTCCGGAAATATTATTTTAAATTTCTTCTCTTTTTACCCATTTCCATAAGGCCCATTCATCTCCCTTCTCGCTCTTTTTGTTTTAATTCCACTAGAAAATGTTGATTCATTTCCATAAGGATTTGAACGTGTTATAGGTGTATCATTAACATGAGAATTATCATTATCATAGAAGTTGAGATTATTTGCTTAAATTAAAATTAAAGTTTATTTTAATTTTTAATAAATTTAATTTGCACGCACTGAACCGTCCACTTTCCCAAAAATTAAATTAAAAAAATACATTGAATCATTAATTGTTGCTGGTTATTATTTTGGTCATTAGAAGACCTTAGACTATTCTGTTGCATAATTTTGGACCTTGCTGCTCTGTCCTGTTTGTAGTAGACACCAAGTTTGTTGCGTCCCCCGCGCATACGATCCTCGCGAACAGCTAAAAATTTAATTAATTAATTTAATTATTTATTTATTTAATTAATTTTTTAATTTTTTCTTGTTTCTTTTTTATTAATTATTTTATTTAAATTATCCTTTTTTTAAAATAAATTCCAAAAGTGCCCTTCTTCCTTTAAAAAAAATTATTATATTTCCCTTAAAAGTCGGAAAGGCTTTTTGTGTATTATACTAGACTACATGCATATTACCCTTTATTATACTCTTTATTACTCATTTTTCAAGTGAAAGGGTATGTGTGTGTGGCCGTTTGTGTGCGCGCGCCCTCTAATTAAAGGACAAAAATGGGAAAGGAAGGGAGAGCCTCGCGCAGCCTTTTTCCCTTTTTCACTCTATAAAAACAAAAGAGAATTTTTTGAGAGGTAAAAAAATTTTTTTTTAATTTTTTATTATTTATTAATTAATTGTTTATTTTATTTTTTGTTGAAAATGATACATTTTTAATTTTCTTTATTTTTTTTATTTTTGAAAATTAACGCTATGGAAGGTTATTTAAATTTATAAATTTATTAAAATTGAAGAATAGAATGTCTAATACATAAAAACAAAAAATTAGAGGGTTCCAATATGGAATTCTGGAGTTATAAAATTTCAAAAATTCCTCAACCTTGACCACGGAATATTTTTTCATACTGTAAATTTCGTTTAAAAAAATTTAAAAAATTAAATTCAACGCGTTTTTCATTAAATTAGTTTAGGCAAAATAAAATAGAGTTAAATATTTAATAAAATGAATTTTTAATTTTCTAAAATTTTCATTTAAAAATAGGCAATTTACCATTAATTCAATTTTAAGTGTTCCCGGAAAGAAAAATAAAAAAAAATAATTTTTTTATTTTATTATTTTTGAACAATTTGTCCTCCCTTCCCTCCCACAATTTCCATTCATTTTGCTTGTATTGTTAAAAAAATGGTCGGTCACCAACTTTCAGTGTATTATATAAATAAATGGTACTTTTGTCAAGTAGAATTTTTTATTAAAAAAAAGAAAAAAAATCACGGTGTAAATGAAAGGGTTAAAAATATAAGTAAAAAAAAGGATGATAATAGATAGGGATGACACAAGTGGAAAAAAACAACAAAAACTTTAAAAGCTTCCTTCCGCACATAGCAATTAGCGCCCACAAGAGTTTTTGTATCACCCCCTTTTAGTCGGAAATTCTTTAATTTTAATGTATTTATGTACAAAAATTCTGCCGCAAATGTGAAGAAAATTATTAAGAGAAATGAAGGGAAATAATAGTTAGTAAAGAATAATTCTGAACATTTACTAATTCCGGAAAGTTGAAAAGTGCCCGGTAAGTTTATTTTTTAAAAATGTGTTTTTGAGTGTTTTATTATTAAATAATTTTCCGGAAAGTTTATTTAATTAAATTTTTTTGTATTTTTTCCGGAAAGTTTATTAAAATTTATTTTTGTATTTTTTCCGGAAAGTTTAAATTCTTTAACCTACAGTACAAATAAAATAAATTTCTTTAAATAATAATTAAATAGAATTTATTGTAAAAAGGTTAAAAACCTTTTTACAATCTTTTTTTTTCACACAAAACAAAATTCGCGCTCTGTGGGAAACGTCTCGTCGTTTATGCTTGATTTGACCTTTTCCTACTTATCCGGCCAACAATAAATTGTTGCAACCTTTTTCCATTTGTTAGAATATTCCCAAAATAATTTATTTATTTCACTATCATGCTTTTCCCTTGTATTTCTTTTTTTTGTTTTATTTATTTATTGTTTCTTCAAGTATTGTCAATGTATTGTCATTCATTTTAAATCTCCAAAACAATGGAAATTGAATTGTATTATTTTATTTTATTTATTAAATGTCTAAACTCTTCTAATTTTAAGAAAATTAGAGAAAATAGGGGAATTTTTAATAAAATATTTTTAAAAATAGGTAAATTTTTTTGAAGGAAAAAGGCCTAAAAAAGGGGAAAAAAAAGAAATTATTGAAAAAATTAATTTTAAAATAAAGATCAAATTTTATGAATAAATAGCCCCACATATTGTATTTTACAAAATAATTATAAAAAAAAAAGAAAAAAAAATAAAACAACTTGAAAAATGAGCATCAGAATTAAACAAAAGAAAAGAAACATAATAATCCCGGAAACATTACAAAAGAAGCAGAATAATTCCGGAAAATAAAATAAACTTCGCAAAGCTTTATTTTCTTTTAAATAAAATTAAAACATTTATTTTATGACTAAATAATTGTTTTAAATAAAAAAAAATGTTTTTGTGTTTTTGTTTCAATTTTACCGAAAAAGTAGTAATAAAAAGGCTTCTTTTTCTACTCCCTTTCCATGCTATCCCACAAAAATATTTTTTATTTTATTTTTTTTATTTAATTCAAGATATGTCTCGGGACTACTTTAAAGGCAAAAAACAGATCTTTAGCTTTGATAAAATATTTTTCTAAATATTACAAAAAAACGTTTAAAAATAGGAGCGCTTTATGAAGCAAAACTACTCCTCTCTCTCTCTCACATCAATCTTTTAATTGCGCAACAAATGCGCTCCCGATCAAAATAAAATTAAGATTAAATATTAAACTATTAATTAAATATATAATTAAGTTATTTTAAATTTATTTAAATTTATTTAATTTGTCGGAGAATTTTAATTCGCTTTTTTAAAGGAATTGGACATTTCGGTGCGGGGTTTTTAGAGTGGCTTAAATGTGTTAATTAAATTCAATTTTTTTAAAATTATTTAGTCTTATTTATGGACAGAAAAATAAGTTTAAATAAATTATTTAACCAAGTTTGGTTCCGAATTTAAAGGTAAAAGTGCGCGCTGAAATGGCCAAGCCGTTCAATTTTTAATAAATTGTCTTAATTTTTAAAGGTAAAAATAAAGCAATTTTAGCCAAAATATGTAGTCATTAAAAATAAAAATAAATAAAAATCCCCTTCCAATCCCATCCATCAAAAAATAATAATAAAACCTTCAATACCATTTAAAGCATTTTGTTGCATAATTTGAGAGGAGAGAAGAGTAAAATTATGGGGTTATAAAATAAAACTTTTTTTTGAATATATCTTGATAATAATTATTAATAAATAAAATTATTTTTATTTTTTTATTTTTTATTAAATAAAAAAAATTTTTTTAACCCCTAAATAAAATTAAATTCTTTTAAAAATTTCTTTTCATAAATTTTTACATCTCCCGCACTCTTTTTTCAATTTTTTATTTTATTTATATAGATTTTGGAGTGGATCTCTTTCCCCTACTAGAGAATAGCTTTAATGCCGACAGAAAATGATTGCGACATTGTTTAGGGAAGAAAGTAAAAAATACAGGAAACACGCTTTAACAAAAACAAGTTTTACTTTCCTTTTTTTTTGTGTCTGTGTTTACATAAAAACTGCATTAAAATTATGTATAATAAAAAATGAGGATAGAAAGAGGTTGCTCAGAAATACAAAAATCAGAATTTAAAAATAGAAAATACAAAAATAAAATAAAACTTAAAAATACAAAAATCAGAATTAAAACTTTCCGGAATAACTTAGACATAAAAAATAGAAAAATCCGAATTTTAAAACTTTCCGGAATGACTTTAAGATTAAAAAAATACAAAATCAGAATTAGAACTTTCCGGAAAAACTTAAACATTAAAAAATACAATAATTAAAAATACAAAAATACAGTAAAAAGGAAAGATATTCTTTTTTAAATTGACTCTATTTAATTAATACACCTTTGGTTTTTTAATAAAATGGAAGAATAACTTGATTAATTAGAGGGATGATGGCATTTTTCATCTTTTTTATTTAAAGTAAAGATGCCTATCTTTAATGGATTTTTGTTTTTATATTTAGACTTTGAAATAAGGAAAAATTAATTTTTAAATAAATTGATTGGAGAAGGGGTTTAAATATTTAATTATTTTATTTTATTTTAATTAAATTAATTATTTTAATTAAAAAATACAAACCCTCAGTTTTCATTCCCCTCTCCAAGCATTTTTGAAATCTGCAATGGGGACAACGCTTCCGGTTGCTTTTTTCTACTGTACAGTTTTTATTTCCGGAACATGTGTAATGTTTTTTGTTTTGTACAGTTCTCTTGAAAAACCCCTAAAAAAGTTGGAATTTTAATTGGCGACAAAACGTCCTTTTTTAATTTTTTAAAAAATGCCTTGGGGAAAATAAACAAAAAATTAATCCAATTTTCTTCTTTTTTTGCCTCAGGGAAAGGAAGTGTTATCTTCTCTCTTTTTCCAGAAAAATAAATAATAAAAATATTCACATACCAATTAGAAAAAAAAAGAATAATTGGACTACTTTGGCCAAGGATTAAAAATAATAATTATTTTTTGGTAGGAGAGAAAAAGGTTAATATTTATTTAATTAAATAAGGAAATATAAAATATGGTAAAGGGTTTTAGTTTTTATTTAAATTTTTAGTTTAATTAAAATTAAAAATTATTTACCTTGCAAGACTCGCAAGTTAAAAGCCCATAATGATAACCAGAAACCTGAAAATAAATATTGTCCAAAGGAATAAATAAACTTGGCTACAACAGAATTAATTAAACAAAATCAGAATTATTTTTTAAATAATTCTGTATTTTCCGGAAAGAAAATAAATAAACTTGGCTACAACAGAATTAATTAAACAAAATCAGAATTATTTTTTAAATAATTCTGTATTTTCCGGAAAGAAAATAATTCAATTAATTAAATACTTTATCATTGCAAATAGGACAATTGCCCAGATCTTGATTAACACAATTAGAAGAGCATTGCTGTTGGACTTGTTGCGGTCTGACAAACGAATTTTGCTGATTAAAATTATTATTTTGTTGTCCAACAAAATGTTGGGTTATTATGTATTCATTATTGTCATCCTCCTCATCATTTGCATCTGTCGGAAATTGATGGAAAGAAGAAGCAGCGACAATTTGTTGTTGTTGCTGTAAACGATCATTTGCCGTATTTGTCGCTTCATTTGCTCTATTGCCAACCTAAAAAAATTGTTTTTTAAAAATCAATATTTTTAAATAATTTACAGACTTTACAACAACTATTTGAACGAATTAATTTTCCAATATTGTGTTGTTGTTCATTGATATTTTTAAAAGAAATATTAAAAGAAGAAGAAGAAGAAGAACAAGGTGGAAGTGTGGGAGGTGCTGGAGGTGAATAATTTGTTGAAGCTAATGAATGGGAAATATTTAGATATTTTTTTGAATTATTACAGGGTGTTGTCCCTTTTGGTAAATTTAAATTAAATTTATTATTTTTTTCTTGTGACAATTTTTGGTAAAAACATTGGGGTGGCGGTGGTGGCGATGTTTTTATTTCTGTTTTTAGTAGAAGCTGATGGCTAGAATCCTCATCTTGGCTACTGTTCTCAAATGGCATTCAATTTAAAAAATGAGATTTTCTAAAATTGATATTAAGCATTAAAAAAATTTTTTTTAATAAAAACCAAGTTGTCTAAAAATGGACGTTTCAGTGCGGGCTAAATAACTTGTGAACGAATGAATATTTTTAAACAAAATTAGTACCGTTCGATAGATAATTAAATTATCTATAACATGACCTATGATCCAAATTTTTAGGTTTATTATAAGAAAAGTTAGAGGCAAAAAACGAAGGTTATGAAAGCAAAATGATTAAATTGAATTACTTGACTATTATTATTTTTTTAAAATTTTTTTAAATAATCTGTATAAAGCATGGATGTAGGGGATATGCTGAAAATGAAAGCGAAAACTGAGTGAAGCTCGTAGAATGCATGAAAAAAGGGGAGGAGTGAGTAAATGCTGCGCAGTTGAAAAAAAAGGGGGAGGAGAGTGGACAAAGGCCAGTAGAATATGTTTTTTGTTATTTATCCAGTTTTAAAGAAATTTTGGTCTATTAAATTATTTTTAAATAATTTTAGATACTTTAAATTAAAAAAATTATTTATGGTCAAGCTTTGAATTTTTTCCCTTATAGTGGACGTTTCAGTGCGAGCTAATTAAATATTTAATTAAAAATTTTTTTTTTTAATTAATTAATTTTGGACATTTAAGACATACTTTTTAGTGTTCCTTTTTTAATCTGCTTTTTTTTTAATTATTTTTTACTGTCACTTTCATTTTCACATCAAATATTTTTTTTGCGCGCATAAAAAAAGAAACTAAAAAAAAGTGAATGGGAGAAAATGTTCAAAAATTGCGACAATAACAAAACAAAAAATCAAAACAACAACAAAAACAACTTTTTTAAAGCAGCTTTTTATGTCTATAAAAATTAACTAGTTTTTAAAAAATTTTTGAACACATAAAAACTTGATTTGTTTTGGTTGCGTTACATGTTCAGTACAAAGACATGGGTCAGCTTTTGCCTTATAACTCCAAAATGGATTAACGGATTTGAATGATTTTGGTGCCATTCGATAGACAATTAAATGTTCTACTAGTAGAAAATTTAAAAGATTTTTAGCAAAATGGAAGAAAAAGTTATTGGCAAAAGAATCCCTAAAAACACCAAAAATGACAGTTTTTCGAGCATAATGTTTTGTTAAATAAAATTAAAATTTTGTTTTTATGCCCATTTTATAGCAAATTTAATTCTCTATCGAATGACACCAAAACCTCTGTAAAAGGTTAATTATTTCTTGACTTATAGAGCCTAGACTCAATAGGGGTCTTTCCCCCTTTGCGCTTCTTTGCATTCGCGCAACCAATCAACCAACAAATTATTTTAATTTTTTTTTATTTTCTCTTTTTTTGAATACAATGATCAATTCTTTTTTTGTTAAAAAAAATATTTTCCCAATTTTCGCCTAAAAAAAATTTTTTTTGCGCATTTTCTTCTTCTAATTTACCCCGAACACCTCTTTTTTATTTAATTTTTTTTCTCTCTAAAAAAAAAAGAAAAAAAAGTTTATGCATGGGCCAGCGGGTAGCAAGCATTTTCTTCTTCTTTTTTCTCTCACAACTTTTTTTATTTTTAATTTTTAGAGTTGTAGCTAATTGCGCAGGAATGGTAGAGACAGTCACCTTTTCTTCTACTTTTCTCTTTTACTGTTTTTGTTAATGTGCACATGGGGAAAAGTTGGAAAAAAATTAAGGAAAAAGTTGAATGAGGAAAGGTGATTAAAAGAAATGGACAGAGCAAAAAATGGAGACAAAATTAGATTACAATCTAGATAAATATTAATTTAAGGGAAGAGAAAATAAGATTTTAGGCATTAAAATGTCCTTAGATTTTTTGTCCTTATGATCTTTTTTGTCCTTAGATTTTTTAGTGTTGTTGGGATGTCCTTAGACTTTTCTGAGATGTCCTTAGATTTATTTAATGTCCTTAGAATGTCCTTATATTTTTATTCAATGTCCTTAGATGTCCTTATATTTTTTAATTTAGTTTAATTGTCTTATTTAATCGAAAAATATTTATTTAATTTAATTGAATCAACTCTGAATTTATTATCATTTTTTTGCCGGCCTAGACGAAATCTCTTTCTTATTTAATATCCCCCTTCTCTCTCTCTCTCTCCACGGATGCTTTTAACGCTCTGCGCAATAATCATTTTCTCTTTAAAAAAAAATTTCCCCTAATTCGCCAATTCCATCAGTTAGTGGCCTCTTAAATGATGGACAGTATATATATTTTAGTTTTGTACAACAACAAAACAGAGCCACCAGGTACGGACAGGCACGGAACTCGTTTTTGCAATAATTTAAAAAAATAGAGAGAAAAAGTTTTGTAGAGTCCGAAAAAGAAAATATTAAAAATAGAAGAGAGAGCCAATGCATGTTGCGTGTAAAAGAAAAGAGAGAGAAAAGAGAAGAGAAAAAGACTGGCTGGCTGCTTTTTTCTCTCATTTGTCAGAGGGCCACAACTACTCAACGCAACTTTTTGCACCTAACTTTGGTTGCGGCTTCATATCTTTTGAAGGGATTAATGTTTTGGCACAAATTTGGTATCATTCGATAGAGAATTGTTTGGGCTATAAGAATAATTTTATATAAAAATTTTAGGTTAATTTTAACTAAAGTTATGATTAAAAAACTGGAGAGGGTAAGAAATTTTTCTTTTAAAAATAATTAAACTTTGAAAGTTTTTAAATTATTTTTAAAACCCTTTAATTATTATAATTTGAACCCTTCTTTAATGTTAGGAATTAAAACAAAATTAATTAAAAAATCAGAAATTGTGTTAAGTTTAAAAATGCAAGGTCACCTAAAAACAGGCGGAAAAGGAGGCTTATTTAATTAATTTTAAAAAATTCAATTTAATTTAAAAAAATTTATTATGGTCACCTTATTATAGAAAAATAAATAAATATTTTTTTCAATCGGTTTAGAACCGATTTGGTCACTTTTTATCCCCTCAGTGTTAAGAAATTAAAAGTCGCGCAAACATAAAAACACTGTGGGAGTGAAAGAATCTCTTTGACAGAGTTAAAAAAATAAATAAAAATAAATAAAAAGTCAATGCGTTTAAAAATTCCTTTCTTTCATTTCTTTCGTTTTTAAAAATTTTTCATCTTCTTCTTTTCACTTGAGAGACTCCCGTCATTTTTCCCTTAAAAAATTATTTTATTTAAAACCACCCAACTGCGCACCTCTTTTCAATTTTTTTTCTTTTTTCTGTTTAAAAATGTTTTGGCCTTGAAGGGTTTTTAAACTGTAGAAAAGAGAGGAGATTTTGTTCAATGGGGTCAAGGCAAAAAAAGAATTGTATTTAGTAGCTATTTTAACCTTCAAATGGGAAAAAAGGTCAAAATCGAAAGGAAATGTGTTGATTATTTTTAAATAGATTTTTCTTTCTCTCTTCTTCTTTTTTTTAATTATTCGAGATTTGGATCATAAAGTCTCTTCTTTTCTCTCTTCTTTTATTTTATAGCTTTCTCTTTAATACAGAGAAAAGGTTGGAATTTTTTTATTAAAATACTTGACTATGTATCAGAAGAAATGTCCTTATAATTAGAGAGTGTAATTTAATTATTTTAAATTTATTTAATAAAAAATGAATAAATCTTCTTTTTTTAACTTAATTTTAAAAAATTATTTTTCTTGAAAATTTTTTTTTATTTTTAATTTTCCCCAGGCTTTGCAAACATTGGGTTGACGACCGGCTCCTGAATTAAAAATATTTTTTTATATAAAAATTGACTTACATCTTTTTTCACTCTATGAGCCGAAATGTATTGGTATTGGCTAGCGTCCTCTTTATCGCCTGAAGGAATTGCGTCAATATCGCGGGCGACGGCACTGAAATAAAATGTTTATTTGCGCGGTCGGTTCACTTCCGGGCTTATAACTCAGGGCTGGATTGACCGATTTTAATGATTTTTGTTTCATTCGATAGAGAATTAAATTTTCTACAAATTCTTAAATATTTATAAAATTTTATCGAAAATAAAAAAAGTTGTGGACAAAAAACCAACCATAGTTAATATTCACAAGGCTATTTTTCTAATAAAAGTGGCAAAATAATTTTTTTTCTTTTGCCAAAAATTTAAAATTACATGTTAATTTATAGCAAATTTAAGCCTCTATCTAATGAACCTTATTTAAACTTTAAAACTTTTCTATTAGATTAGTTACATGTGTGGAAGTGTACCGACCGTGTTACTCAATTATTAAGCTTTTTAATTAATTAATTTTTAAAAATTAATAAAAATAAGAAATTAACATATTCAACATTCCAGAAGCTGGCCCAAACTCAGCAGAAAATTTTGGAGTCTTTCGAGGCTTTAAAGGCTGGTAGCCATGATAAAAGGAGTTGTCCTTTAAGTCCTGATAGGCAGAATAACCTTCACCTTTATCCACCATTTTTTTCTGTTTAAATTATTTTTTAAAGTCTAAAAAGGTTAAAAATTAAATAAAAAATGTTTTAATTATTTTTTAAATTTTTAGAAAAATTTAAAGAATTTTTTTTTGATAAGGCAAAATGCCAATTTTAAAAAATTAAAAAAAATTAATTTTTAAAAATAACCTAAAAATATTTTTATTTAATTAAAAAAAGGATTAATTTATTTCTAAAATAAAAAAAAAAGAAAATGGATATTTATTTTATTAATTTAAAGAAAAAAAAAAGAAATAAAATGTTAAAAACGTGGGTGGAAATATAAAGCCGCTTTAAATAAAAATTCTTCCCTTTGAACATGTGTTTCAAAAAAAATTTTTTTTCCTTTTTTTGAACAGACTTTTTTTCAGTTTATTTAAGTTAAAATTGAAAAAATTTTTTTAAATATTTTTTTAAGAAATTTATTTGATTAAAGTAGGCAAAGGGGAGACCCTCTTTTGAAGCAAGTTTTAGCATTGCTTCTGAAACAAAAAAATTTTTTTTTAATTTATTAAATTAAAGTTCAATCAATTTGCCTCTAAAATAAAATATTTTTATTTTTATTAATTCAACAAATATTTTTTTATTTTTTAAAAACAAATTTCTGTTCAAAAAAAGCAAATAAAATTAAAATAAATTAAAAAGAAAAACAGTTGCTTATTTATTAGTTTCAAGTTGGAAAATAAAAGTTAGTATTAAATGTTAAAAATAAACTTGAAAGGGAAAAATAAATTATAAACTTATTTTGAAGCAAAAAATGATGGAAGCAATTAATCAGGCTGTAAGAGGACATACTGTTCTTAATCCCGTTTTTTGGTTTTATTTTATTTTTTTTTTAATTAATTTATTTTTATTTCACAGTGTCCCAATAACCTGATTCTAAATTTAAAAAATTTTTACCATTTTGAAAGTTGGTATTCTGAAATTTTGGCATTATGTAAATTAAAGGCTGTTAATTAAATTCGGTAAAATGCCCTTAATTAATTCTGATTTTTTAATTTAATTTTTTTTTAATGATGTTTCCTTCCTCTCTTTGGTTTAGGCGTTGAAAGTGGACCTCTCTTTTTAATTAAATTAATTTTTAATTAATTTAATTATTATAATTACTTTGATTATATCGGAAACAGAAACCAATGGACCCTGAACATTTCCTAATAGTTTAGCAATTGTTCCAATTAATGGGTAAATTCCTTAAATTATTTAAAAAAATTTTTTTTAATTTAAAAATTGAGCATTTTGAAAGTTGGTGTTTTGAAATATTTTAAAAATTTTTAATTTTAAACTTTGAATATTTTTTAAGGTAATTTTTGGGTATTTTAGTACATTTAATTCATAAATTTACCCTCTTTATTCCCAGTACATTTTCCATTAAAATCATCAAAGTCCAACGCCCAAATAAATGCGCCTCCAAAAGCCTGCGCTTTTACCCATTTTAACTAAAAATAAAACTTTAAATAAAAGGAAAACAAAGTTTATTTTTACAACCTTGTTCTTGTAACTTTGTATATCGTCATAACTAAACCATTCGTCATTTTGGTAAAGATAGGGAACTTGAGAAAAATTGTCGTAAACGCTTCTAGCACCGCTTGCAATCATTTCACAAATCTTTTAAATTTTTTATTAAAGTTTAAATAAATAAATAAATTCCAAGTTTGGGCTTAAAAATGAAGCAAAACCTGAGCTATAAAAATACCTCAAAATAAGCCGCATCCCCAGGGGATTGAACGAATTTTGTTGCATTAGAGGGAGCAGATGCTGGGGCGCCAACACGTTTGTCATTGTTATTTGGATTTTCTAGCTTCCAGCCATGGGCTAAAAATGCTTAATTAATTGTTTTTAATTTAGGTATTTGTTTGCCATAGGTAGGGAATCCAATTACAATTTTACATCGCGGCATTCCTCCTTTATGCCATATATCGGCTGCTGACACCTTAAATATTAATAGTTTTAAACTTAAGCTTTTTTACCATATTTAAAGAATCATTTGTTATCAAAGGAGAATTGTAGCCAGTTATGTTTTCAGAGCTAACATGAAAGTCATAGGTCATAAGGTTAATAAAGTCAACATATCTGAAGCATTTTTGAATACATATAAAATACAAAAATAAACTTGAAACATAAAATACAAAAATAAACTTGAAACATAAAATACAAAAATAAACTTGAAACATAAAATACAAAAATAAACTTGAAAAATAAAATACAAAAATATAAATAATAAAAAGTTTAACCTGTTTAATATATAAAAATTAATTAAAAAACATACTTAGCTATAGTTTTGATATCATAGGATTGTTTAATAATGTCAGCCCCTGCTGCAACTGCAGCAGTAATTATTAACTTGTCCTTAATTTTTTGATCGACATAATTAAAGGAAGCAATAAACAATTCCTTTAAGAATTAATTAATTAATTAGTTAGCTTCTTCTAATATTTTAATTTAATTTAATTTTACTTGTAAAAGCAAATTAAAATTTTTTTTTGAGTCTGGGTATTCATAATCAATGTCAATTCCATCAAAACCATGTTTTCTAACAAAAGCAATTGCTGACTTAATAAATTTTGATCTATTCTCCTTGCTAAATAATTATTAGAAATAATGATAATTATTTAAATAGCATGCCTAGACATCATATTTTTAAATAATGTTGTATTTGTACTAAAAGTCCAACCTCCAAACGATAAAACTATTTTTAGTGGTGGATCATATTTCTTTAATTAATTAATTTTTATTTATTTTAAATTATTTTCTACCTTTAGTGCAACAACACGAGCATATTGTCCCAAAGGATCAGAATCATTTGGCAAGTCGTTTGGGTCTATAGCACTGAAAATTTTAAAATACAAAAATAAACTTGAAACAAAATACAAAACTAAACTTTAAATATAAAATACAAAAATAAACTTGAAATATAAAATACAAAAATAAACTTGAAACAAAATACAAAAATAAACCTAAAATAAAAATACAAAAATAAGTTTAAAATAAAATAAACTTGGAAAACACAAAAATATTATTATGTAAGTATTTAACTCACTATGCATCAAAGCTTTCATTAAAATAAGCAAAAGCATAAAAAATGTGAGTACAAAGCCCAGGGGCATAATCTTCAGGTGCAAATTTAGCCCGACCAGTGCGATATATTGCCCAATTTGTGAAATAACAAGGACGATGAGAAGGACAAGAAGCTTATTTAAAATAAAAAGATTATAATTTTAGTTTATATTTACCATTGCAGTTCGTACTAGTTGAACCACCATTACCTAAACCATCGAATTGACTTTGCCCAAAATTTAGGAATAAAACAAGAATTAAAGAGAGTATTAACAATAAATAAATTTGCATTTTTGCCTAGTGAAAAGAATAAAAATAATGTATGTACGTACAAAAATAAACTTTAAATATAAAATACAAATATAAACTTGAAACATAAAATACAAAAATAAACTTGAAACATAAAATACAAAAATAAACTTGAAACATAAAATACAAAAATAAACCTTAACTTAATTAAAACTTTTTCTTTTTATTTTTATGTATTAAAGGTTGGAATTATTTCCTTTGAAAGGAATTTATATACGTTATGTATTTGAACTAAAACTTTGCCACGCTTAGCTTGAGAGTTGAAATAAATAAATGGCATATGATTCGCTTAATAATTATTTCTATTTCATTATTTATAAGCTAAAAAGTTAAAAAAATTATATAGACATATGTGCAATTAAATAATATTTTATTTAAATTTTAATAAAACTGAATTTCATTGTTTAAATTAAAAAAGCGTTGGATAAATATAAAACAATTTTACCTCTAAACTTTGGTCCATAGTTAGAAAAAGATTTTTATCTACCTATTATTTAATTGATTAAGTTTAGATATTTTATTTAATTTATAAAAATGAAAGTTTTAAGTTTTAAGGAAAATACAAAAGTTTGAAGTTTTAAAGAAAAATACAAAAGTATTCAAGTTTTAAAGAAAATACAAAAGTTTCAAGTTTTAAGGAAATACAAAAGTTTCAAGTTTTGAAGAAAATACAAAATTATTCAAGTAAGGAAATTACAAACTTGTTCAAAACAAAGTTTTAATGAATTCATTCTAACAATCTCAACATTAATTGAGTATTCTCTAACAATCTCATTGTTAGACCTATTCCATTCATTTTTTAATATTTTATTACTTTCATCCAAACATTTGTGTTTGCTAATACCTCTACTCCCCAACATTTTTATTATTTCATCTAATATGGCGTTATCGAGAATATCGATTTCAACGCGAACATCGTTTAAATTTGAATACTCCTTCATGCTGACTTTTTCAATTTCTAAAAATGGGAAATTAAACAAATAAATTATTTTTAATTTTTTAATTATTATTATTGTTCATTGTGCAAGGATTGAGGAACTAAATTAAATAAAATTTAATACCTTTGTAGTGTTCAGGAAGGCTTAATTCACGTTGAAGCTTTTTGCCTGCTTCCATCTGCACAGAAAAAAAATTTTTAAGCAAATTTTCATCAAGTATTTTATTCTCCTTTTCTCTATTTAATCGTAAAATATTTTTTAATAATTCTTCCTCCCTTTGAACGTCGTCTATTGGCTTTGGAGGCTTTTGAGCCATTTTTAAACGAATTACTTTTGGGGCTCGGAATAGACGCATTTGAATAAGGGCTAAATTAAATTTATAAGAATAATAGATTTAACCGACTTAACCAGTAATTAAATAAAAATATTAAGATTTAAAGGTAATTAAAAATTGATGTTCCTTACGCACTACCAGAAGGGGTAAAGGGACAAACTTGAGTTAAAACTTTTCCTACTTAAAGTTTAAATTATTTAAACTTTATTTGTTAGAGAATAACTAAATTGTCTACAAATTAATTTAAAAGAAAATCTTAACTTGGTTAATAAATTCGTTATTAACGAAAAACTAGACATTTTGAGCAAATTTTCTAGTTTTTGCCCAATAACTTTATTGTTATACGAAACAAAAATATGTTTCACATGTCATTTTGTAGAGCTTTCAATTCTCTATCGAAAGATACCAAAAACATAAAATAAAGTTTAAAGTTGTTTAAGTTACAACAGCTTGAGTATGACTACCTCTATTTACCGTGTTTTAAGGACTAAGGCTTTAAAAAAATTTTTTTTTATTTCAAAAATTTTTTTAAGCATCTTCCATCACTTACACATAATGTCGAACCCATAAGCTTCACTTGTACCAGTCTGTTCATTTTTAACTTCCGTGTTTGTGTCTAAATAAGGAGAACTTTCCGTGACTACCCACGCATTAACAAGCATAAATGTCACAAGAGAAAAAAATTTAAAATTATTCATTTTTGTTGCCTTTTTAATTTTTAATGAATAAAATAAAATTAAAAAGATGTTAATGAATATGTTAATTTAAATATTTGATTAAACAGACCATTTTTAAATTAATTTTTTACTTTAGAAATTTGTTGTTTTCCCAAGAAAATTGCGAAAAGTTTAACGTAAAAAATTATGTGAAAAAGAATTATTTTATTTTGACTGAGAAAAATATTTTTTTTAATTTTAAAGTGCATTAAAGAAATTAATTTAATTTTTGAAAGACAATTTTAATTAAAAAAAATTGACGTTGCACTTTAAAAATGGTAAAATGTCAAAATGGTAAAAACATTAAAAAAATAATTTTATCATCTTTCCCATCCTTGCTAATTTAGAAATATTTAATTTCACATAATTTGCACTTTTGCCCTTGTCTGCTTTAATTTTCTTTTTATACGGACGTTTCGGCGCGAGATTAAATTTGAATATAAAAATAATTTTTTTTAATTTTAGAAAATGCTTTCAAGTTTAAATTACTCTATTATTACCAAGTTTATTTTTATTTCTCTCTACTTTTTATTATTTATTAATTTAACTGATTCAATACGTGCAACAGGAAGGACAGTTGAAGTAAATTTTAAAAAATTTTTAAAAAATGACATTTCGCCACAAAAATTTTTTTAAAAATTTTTTTCGTTAAAGAATGAACCAACCAAGTCATTATTATCATTTGGAGACGGTGGTTTTGTTTTAGCAAAAGTTGGAAGGAAAATAGGGAGACAGGAGCATCCCTTGAACTATGAAATGCAACCTTTTTTTAGACCAAGATTTACTTTTTAATTTTTTAAAAATATTTTTTTTAATTAAAGCACAACCTATTTTTTATTTAAAAAATATTTTTAAATTAAATATTTGCTCTAAAATTTAGTAAAAATTACTTAAAGCCTTTCTCAAGTTGTAGGACGTTTCGATGCCGCTATAAAACGGCTTTAAAAAAAATTTGAGAAAAATGGGAATTAAAAATTTATAAAAATTATTATAGTCAATTCTTGTCATTTTTAATATTTTTTAAATATTTTCTGATTTCTCTATGTTTCTATAAACAGGTTTTTATGGGTAGAAGAGTGAACAAATCGATGGAGAATATATTTCATTACTAAACAAATTTTAAAATATTTTGAATAAACAAAAAAAATAAAAAAAATTAAAAAAATAAAAGAAAGAAATAAAAGGAGAGAAAAAATGCTCATTTATTTATTTAATTGCTTAAATTAACGATTCGGACGTTTCAGTGCGAAAATCCTTAAATCAAAGCAATGCTTGTTTTAACTTTATTAATTAATTTTGTCCTTATTTTAATAGTTGAGAATAAAATATTGACAAAAGAGAAGGGAGAGGTAAGCTAAATATTTAAATAAAAAATTTTAAAATGTTTCAAAGCTGAATGGTAGTACTTTAAAGTTTTTAACTGTTGTGTGGAGGCATGGCGACAGAACGCCCACTTCTATTTTTCCTTCAGATAAAGAAAATATTTTGGAAAAGATTAAGGTAGAAAAGGCTTTAAATTATTTAAATAAAATTTTTTTTTTAATTTTAGAATAAATTTGGAGGATTGGGTCAATTGACTGAATTAGGGGCTTTACAGCAATTTAAACTTGGGCAATTACTTAGGGAAAGGTATGAACATTTTTTATCTGAAGAATATTCTAACGAGGAATTTGCTTACCGATCGAGGTAAAATTTTTTTAACATTTTGTCATTTTTATAAAATATTAAAAAATCAGTTTAGTTACTACAATAGAACAAAAATGAGTGTTTTGGCAAATGTCCAAGGAATGTTCGCTTCAACTGGGCAAAATGTACCAAAATTACCTTTAACAGAAAATGTCCCCAAGAACGGGATAATTCTCAAATACCTTCCAGAAGGTAAAGATGCAATAGTTTACGATGAAGTAAATTGTCCAGTTGCCAAAAACGAGGACAATAAAGTATTTAATAGCAAAGAATTTAAAAAGGTTATTTTTTAAATAAAATTTAATTTAATTTAAAGGAAGAAGAAGCAAATCTTCCCTTTCTTCAATTTATTTCGGAAAATACTGGTCTAATTAATTATCATGAAATTTTACCTCTTAGAAGTATTAGTAAAGTACATGATCCTTTAACCTTTATTAATGCACATCAAAACGATGGATTTAAATTCCCGGAATGGGCAAATGAAACTGTTAGGAAGGAGATCATTCGACTTTATAATTTAAAGGCAAGTTTACTTTCAATTAGACATAATGCCAACTGGACAATTCTTATTTTGCTCAGTTGACATTTTGGTCAGTTGACATTTTGTCCCATTGACATTCTGGTCAGTGACATTTTGTCCCATTGACATTTTGTCCCTTTACATCTTGTCCCTTTGACATTTTGTCCCTTGACGTTTTCTCTAATCTTTAATTTAAATGTTTGTTTTATGTAGAACTCATTTGACTTCAAAACCCTAAACCAAAAGCGTTTATTTGCTGGTCCCCTTTTTACTGAAATTTTAAATAGACTTGAGAACATTGCATTAAAACATAACCCTGAGGGTAAACAGAAGTTTCAAGCATATTCTGGACATGATGGAACTGTTGCTGGGCTTCTTGCAATTTTCGGAATTAATTTAAAGGTAGATAATAATTAGTTCAATTTTGTGGCAATTAGTTAATTTGGCATTTTGTCCAGCTGGCAAATTGTCAAAGTTACATTTTGTCAGATTGGCAAATTGTCTAGAAATTCGCATTGTCAAGGAGTATAATTAAGGAAATACTGATATAAAATTAATTAAACTTTAAAGATATACCCAACATTCTCAACTGCAATCCTAATAGAATTGCATCAACTAACAAACAATGTTGAAGAAGAAGAACATTTTATTCGAATTTTTTACAAAAACGAAACTAATGGAAATTGTCTAAGGGAAATTCAAATACCAGGGTGTGGATTGAACTGTAATTTAAAGAAATTAAAAGAAATAGGAAAAGAATTTATTATTGAAATAAAAGAATGGGAAAAAGAATGTAAAAATACTGAGGATACATCAAATTTTTGAAAAATTTCAATTCACTTAAACCTAATAAGAACCTCATAAATTGTATGTCATTCGATTCAGCTCATCTAGCTGAATCGAATGGTACCAAAAACAGGAAATAAAAACGTTTATCTGTCGAGTTACATGTCTTTAAAAATTTGAAAAAGTAAAGGGGGGAGTAAGCATTTTAGGGATTAACGCCCTTTTCAATTAAAAAAGAATTTATTTTTTGTTTAATTTATTTTGAACATTAAACTTTTTTCTTTTTCTGGATTTTTAATTAATTCTAACATAAATATAAAAATAAAAGCTTATTAAGTTTATTGTCTCTTTCGTCATTCCCTTTCCTTTTTAAAAAAAAGAAACAAACGAAAAATGTCTCTTTTTTCTTAAAAAATGGTATTTACATTTTGCTTATTTTCCCCTGTCATTTTACCTTTTTTAATATTTTATTAATTTTTTTAAATTTAATAGTATCTTATTTCAACAGAAGGCGAGACCTTTTCAGTAAAATTGGAAATATATATAAATTAATTTTTCGGTTAAAAATATGTTCAAAAATGAATTTCTAATAGGAATGAATTAATTAAATTTAATAAAATTTAATTTAATTTAAAAAATAAAATTTAAAAGAAAATAAAAAATGTTTTCCTTATCCTCTACCCCTAACCCTTACAATGACCTAACAGATCCAAACAACTCTGGTCCTAGCGGCTACGATGACAATCAATTAATTGCTTTAATTAGATTTCATAGCATTGACATAATCGTATTTTTAGGGTTTTTTAATTTTTAAAAAAATTTTTAAGATTGGCGGGATTTCGTCCTTTCTGTGTGCACTGACTTTGTTGGTCTTCATCTCTTCAAAGCAATTTTTCTTGCATAACAAGGTGTCTATTTTCTAAATTTTTTGGGCATCTAAAATACTCTGAATTGGCTAATAAAAACTGAAAAAAATGGGACTTTATTAATCCTCTCCAAAGGTCGTTTTAACGCGGAGATGTAACGTCTCCTTTCTTGACATTAGAGGGGAAATAAAATAAATAATTGAAGATTTGTTTAAGCTTATTTGTTTAAAATTTAGTTGTTAGCATTATTAGCATTAGCTGACCTTTTTACAAGCATTGGCGTTTTGGATTTGGGCCTAATGCGTAAGGCTTTGTTTACTACAGTAATGGAAACGAGTAGAGTGCCTGTTGAGGTTTTTTTTAATTATTTATATTTTTAATTATAAAATTAATTTAATGACAAAAATATTTTTTAAAAAATTTTAAGACTTCGTGGACTTGCGCAGGCAAACCCTTTGTTTATCTCCGCCTCTTGGGAGCTTTAATACCGCCTGGAATTGTTTTTTGGATAAGCATTGAACGTTTTGTTGCGGTTTTTGCTTCTGATTTTTATCGAAAACATATAATAAAACAGTTAAGCTTTTAAAATTTTCTTGGACGGTTCAGTGCCACACGGGTCGCTTCAGTGCGAAAATTGTCCGTTTCAATGCCCGTAGAATTTTTAACACTAAACCAACCAGAGCCTATTAATTTTCAATATTTGGACGTTTAAATGCCAAAGAAACTTTTCGCACAGAACTGACCGGAACTTAATAATTTTAAATTAAAGTCAAAATATCCCTTCATTGTCTATTATTTTCTATACAATAATTGCTGTATCAACTGCTTATACAATAGCCTGGCTAAACAGAAATAAAGGTCCAGTAGAGGCTTATTGTGGAAGAAAAGTTTTTTTTTAATTTAAAGTTTACTTAATATATATTATTTAAAGGTTGCATTTACTAAAGGTTATACAACTTATGTTTATTTGGCTGATGTTTTAGGCTTTGTGATTGCGTGAGTTAAACAAATTTAATAAAGAAAGGCAACATTTTTAAAGCCTTTTGGTCAATTGCATTACTCTTTGTCGTCTAGGCCATCTTTACGCACAACGCGAAAATCGCTTTGAAGTAAAGAAGCAAGTTAGGCGAATTCATTATTTATTGTTAATCTCAATAATGTCAACACTTACTGTTGCAATTCCTAATGGTATTTCACTAGTTTCGGCTTGGTTTGGACGTGTACGTAGAAAATTTATATTTAAAAATATTTCGGAAATTTGGACGTTTCGGTGCCGACAATTTTTTAATTAAAAAATCAAAAGTAAGGACTTTTCAGTGCTAAAATAGTTTAAATTACATTAATATATGTATTTTTAAAATTAAGGACGTTTCGGTGCCGACACTTTTTTTTTAATAATTAATTAAATTAAATCAAAAATAATAATAATAAAAAAAACAGTTAAACATAGCTCTATCAGACCCAGCTAATTGGATGATAGCAGCAAAATGTTCAGTCAATTTATTTATTTATCTTGTGCTTAAAGCTGTAAGTATGCTGCAACTTAATTTTCTTTAATATCTTAATTAAGGATTTTCGACAAAGAATTTATGAAATTTTGGGGTGTTTAAGTGTTGATGACTGGCAGAATAAGGAAAGGGTATTTGGAAATACTTCAAGAAATGTTGGTGGAATGGACAATGCTGGCTTTGTATAATTTTTATTTAAAATAAAAGTAGTTAAAAGTCCAAATTAATTTGGCACTCAAAAGCCCGCGCTCAACTATCCGCTAAATTAGTCCTTTGGGAAGATTCTATTTTTAGTCATTAAAAATGCTGCTCTCAAGTGTCCCTAAATTAAATTTATGTTATAAAGTTTTTTTCATATTGACACTAATGTTGGCACTGAACTGTCCTAAAATTTAATTTTAAGAGCAACCAGTCATCTAAGAACATTCCTAACAAGTCTAGTACCTTAGGAATGAATAATTTGGGTAAATCTATTACTGCAGCAGACAATTTAGCTTCAGATAATATAATAAATCCTACTGAAAGACAGCAACGTGAAAGTGCAAGGAAAGCTTGGACAACAAACTCTCAATTTCATTTTGAATCTCTTGAGCATATTTAGATGTTTTTAATATTAAAATTAGACTAATTAATTATTCAGTGAATATTTAAAGTAATTATTTTTATTTTTAATAAATAAAGAAATTGGTCGGTTCAGTACGGAGCGTATATCTTGCGATTGGGTTGATGGAATTTTTTTATTTTGGTACCATCGGAAGAGAATCAAATTGCCTTTCAAATGACTCTAAGTTCATAAAAAAATACAAATTTATTGTTGAGTTATAGCGCTTGCACTGAACCGACCTTAAAATGAATTAAGCCTCTCTTCATCATTAAAATTTAAAAATAGAAAATAATTTTAAAAATTAAAAAGCAAAACATTAAAATATTTTAATCGTCAATAAAAGGTATCAATCACATTCTAAAACTTAGCAAACAAATTTTCAAACAATGGAGAGATTATTGACGTAATAAGTTTTTATGTGAGGTTAAATAATAAATGCCATTACTCATATTTCATTTTTAATATTTACACAAACACATAAATATGTAAAAACTACAAAATTTACTCAATCTGCGGCCAAATTCCTTTTGACAAAAAAAGTTTTATTATGCGATAAAAAATTTTTAAAAAGGGAAGGACATTTACGTAAACTTGGGGTTGGTTGAGTCTAAGCCCGATAACTCAGGAACGGATGGACTTTTTGAAATATTTTTGGTATCATTCGATAGAGAACGAAATTAGCTATTAAATAAAGAAAAAATTTGAAAATTCAATTGAAAAACAAAAAAATGTTTTGATAAAGATATAGACTACGGGTTGGTTAAAGGCTTAACTTCCCTTCTTTCTTAAATCATATTTTCCCTAAATAATTAGTTAAAATTCAGGTAAATATTTTTTCCTATAGAAAATTTTCTGCTCTATCGAATGACACCAAAACCTTTCCAAAAAGTTGCTCCGTTCCTGAGTTATCGGGCTGAGACTCAAACGTGTCGGGTCAAACATTTTACCGAAAAATCTCATTTTTTCAACCTTTTTTTGTTTATTTTTTATTTGAATAATAATGACGATAAATGACTCACGTAATTTAAATCATTGGCTCTTCCACTTTGAAAAAAAAAAATAAAAAAAATTTTAATCCTTTAGAGCAACTTTTTTGTTATAAATACCTCTAAAATCACAAGCATTTTCAACACAACCTTTCATTCAAAAAAATAGCAATAAATTGAAATAAAATTCAAAAAATGTCCAAAATATTTTTCCCTATTATTTTGCTTATTACTTTTGTTGTCTTAGCCTTTTCCTTTGGATTTGGTCCTAAGGGGAATAAACACCATTTATTCCCTCCTTTTATTAAGAATATTACTAGAGAACAGATACAGCAATACCTACAGATTGTGAGAAATCCTAACGAGACTAAGGCACAGATTAAAAATGATTTGCAAAATTGGGCACAGAATGCTGGAATTTTGGTAAATGTTTTTCAAGTTGTACACTAGAGTCTTAGAGGACATCTGAGTCTTATTAGGAAAATTGAGTATTGAAGGATATTTGATCTTAAAAGGTTAGTTGAGTCTTAGAGAAAACATTTGAGTCATACTAAAGACTATTTGAGTCCTAGAGAATAATTTAAATACTTAACAATTTACTATAATATTTTAAGCAACCCTACAATAACTTTACGGCACAACTTCAACAAGACGCACAACAATTTCATGATATGATCATACAAAACCTGACTGGTACTCCTCTTCAATTATTCAATCAACTTTGGGTAGGTTAAAGGAAATTTCCAAAATGTCAAAAAACCAAAATATCAACTTTTCAAAATATCAATTTTAAAATTCAGAGTATCCGTCAGGATGACAGTATAACCCGTCTGGCCGAATGCCAACAAATTCGTGCCGTTTTAAACCAAACAACACCACAGATTCGTCGTCAAGTGCCTCTACCTCCCCCTTCAATTTTGGGACCACCCTCACGTGGATGTTGCATATTTCCTCATCCATTTCAACGCTCTAGTAGCAGTGAACAAAAAAGTAATAATCAAGAAAATGATAGTGGTGATAACTGAGAAGATTTAAATTAAAGATATATTTATCGCTTTATTTAATATTAAAGATGGGATATTCAAAATTTAATTTAAAAATAAATTCAATAGTTAAAATTTTCTAGTGGTCAAAAATTACGCAAAATTGACCAGGGAATAGTTTTTGAGTTTCTCTTAATTTTTGAGAAATTTCTTCTTAGAATCAAAGAATAGGATGTCTAATCCATAAAAAATAAAAAAATTAGAGTCCACAACATGGAAAATTGGACTTTTAATTTTTTGAATATTTCAAAAATTCCTGGACATTGACCAGGGAATAATTTTTGAGTTTCTCTTAATTTTTGAGAAATTTCTTCTTAGAATCAAAGAATAGGATGTCTAATCCGTAAAAAATATAAAAATTAGAGTCCACAACATGGAAAATTGGACTTTTAATTTTTTGAATATTTCAAAAATTCCTGGACATTGACCAGGGAATAGTTTTTGAGTTTCTCTTAATTTTTGAGCAATTTCTTCTTAGAATCAAAGAATAGGATGTCTAATCCATAAAAAATAAAAAAATTAGAGTCCACAACATGGAAAATTGGACTTTTAATTTTTTGAATATTTCAAAAATTCCTGGACATTGACCAGGGAATAGTTTTTGAGTTTCTCTTAATTTTTGAGAAATTTCTTCTTAGAATCAAAGAATAGGATGTCTAATCCATAAAAAATAAAAAAATTAGAGTCCACAACATGGAAAATTGGACTTTTAATTTTTTGAATATTTCAAAAATTCCTGGACATTGACCAGGGAATAGTTTTTGAGTTTCTCTTAATTTTTGAGAAATTTCTTCTTAGAATCAAAGAATAGGATGTCTAATCCGTAAAAAATATAAAAATTAGAGTCCACAACATGGAAAATTGGACTTTTAATTTTTTGAATATTTCAAAAATTCCTGGACATTGACCAGGGAATAGTTTTTGAGTTTCTCTTAATTTTTGAGCAATTTCTTCTTAGAATCAAAGAATATGATGTCTAATCCTTAAAAAATAAAAAATTAGAGTCCACAACATGGAAAATTGGACTTTTAATTTTTTGAATATTTCAAAAATTCCTGGACATTGACCAGGGAATAGTTTTTGAGTTTTTCTTAATTTTTGAGAAATTTCTTCTTAGAATCAAAGAATAGGATGTCTAATCCATAAAAAATAAAAAAATTAGAGTCCACAACATGGAAAATTGGACTTTTAATTTTTTGAATATTTCAAAAATTCCTGGACATTGACCAGGGAATAGTTTTTGAGTTTCTCTTAATTTTTGAGAAATTTCTTCTTAGAATCAAAGAATAGGATGTCTAATCCATAAAAAATAAAAAAATTAGAGTCCACAACATGGAAAATTGGACTTTTAATTTTTTGAATATTTCAAAAATTCCTGGACATTGACCAGGGAATAGTTTTTGAGTTTTTCTTAATTTTTGAGAAATTTCTTCTTAGAATCAAAGAATAGGATGTCTAATCCTTAAAAAATAAAAAAATTAGAGTCCACAACATGGAAAATTGGACTTTTAATTTTTTGAATATTTCAAAAATTCCTGGACATTGACCAGGGAATAGTTTTTGAGTTTCTCTTAATTTTTGAGAAATTTCTTCTTAGAATCAAAGAATAGGATGTCTAATCCATAAAAAATAAAAAAATTAGAGTCCACAACATGGAAAATTGGACTTTTAATTTTTTGAATATTTCAAAAATTCCTGGACATTGACCAGGGAATAGTTTTTGAGTTTCTCTTAATTTTTGAGAAATTTCTTCTTAGAATCAAAGAATAGGATGTCTAATCCATAAAAATAAAAAAATTAGAGTCCACAACATGGAAAATTGGACTTTTAATTTTTTGAATATTTCAAAAATTCCTGGACATTGACCAGGGAATAGTTTTTGAGTTTCTCTTAATTTTTGAGAAATTTCTTCTTAGAATCAAAGAATAGGATGTCTAATCCATAAAAAATAAAAAAATTAGAGTCCACAACATGGAAAATTGGACTTTTAATTTTTTGAATATTTCAAAAATTCCTGGACATTGACCAGGGAATAGTTTTTGAGTTTCTCTTAATTTTTGAGAAATTTCTTCTTAGAATCAAAGAATAGGATGTCTAATCCGTAAAAAATATAAAAATTAGAGTCCACAACATGGAAAATTGGACTTTTAATTTTTTGAATATTTCAAAAATTCCTGGACATTGACCAGGGAATAGTTTTTGAGTTTCTCTTAATTTTTGAGCAATTTCTTCTTAGAATCAAAGAATATGATGTCTAATCCTTAAAAAATAAAAAAATTAGAGTCCACAACATGGAAAATTGGACTTTTAATTTTTTGAATATTTCAAAAATTCCTGGACATTGACCAGGGAATAGTTTTTGAGTTTTTCTTAATTTTTGAGAAATTTCTTCTTAGAATCAAAGAATAGGATGTCTAATCCATAAAAAATAAAAAAATTAGAGTCCACAACATGGAAAATTGGACTTTTAATTTTTTGAATATTTCAAAAATTCCTGGACATTGACCAGGGAATAGTTTTTGAGTTTCTCTTAATTTTTGAGAAATTTCTTCTTAGAATCAAAGAATAGGATGTCTAATCCATAAAAAATAAAAAAATTAGAGTCCACAACATGGAAAATTGGACTTTTAATTTTTTGAATATTTCAAAAATTCCTGGACATTGACCAGGGAATAATTTTGAAACCTTCAGGACAAAAGTTTTTTAAATTATTTTAAAATTTATCTTTTAAGTTCTAATACCTGAAAAATATCAACTTAAAGCCCGTTCATATCAAAAATTTTTTAAAATTTTTTTAATTTTTCAAAAATTCCTAGACCTTAACCATGGAATAATTTTGAAACCTTCAGGACAAAAGTTTTTTAAATTATTTTAAAATTTATCTTTTAAGTTCTAATACCTAAAAAATATAAACTTAAAGCCCGTTCGTATCAAAAATTTTTTAAAATTTTTTTAATTTTTTAAAAATTCCTGGACCTTAACCATGGAATAATTTTGAAACCTTCAGGACAAAAGTTTTTTAAATTATTTTAAAATTTATCTTTTAAGTTCTAATACCTAAAAAATATAAACTTAAAGCCCGTTCGTATCAAAAATTTTTTAAAATTTTTTAAATTTTTTAAAAATTCCTGGACCTTGACGATGGAAAAATTTTTGATTTTCTCTTAATTTTTGAGAAATTTCTTCTTAGAATCAAAGAATAGGATGTCTAATCCTTAAAAAATAAAAAAATTAGAGTCCACAACATGGAAAATTGGACTTTTAATTTTTTGAATATTTCAAAAATTCCTGGACATTGACCAGGGAATAGTTTTTGAGTTTCTCTTAATTTTTGAGAAATTTCTTCTTAGAATCAAAGAATAGGATGTCTAATCCTTAAAAAATAAAAAAATTAGAGTCCACAACATGGAAAATTGGACTTTTAATTTTTTGAATATTTCAAAAATTCCTTGACATTGACCAGGGAATAGTTTTTGAGTTTCTCTTAATTTTTGAGCAATTTCTTCTTAGAATCAAAGAATATGATGTCTAATCCATAAAAAATAAAAAAATTAGAGGCCACAACATGGAAAATTGGACTTTTAATTTTTTGAATATTTCAAAAATTCCTTGACATTGACCAGGGAATAGTTTTTGAGTTTTCCATTCGAATTATTTTTAATTGAAGAACATATTACCTAAAAAACATAAACTTATCTATCATGGATTATTAATTTTCATTCGAATCATTTAATATGTTTAATTAATTTTTAGGGAATTTTAAGTTTGTTTTGATTTATTGTCTAGCAGAGTAGGAGGCACACAAAAAATAAAATAATACTTTATTCTATTTTTGTAGTCTATGATTTGACCAAAATTTAAACTATTAAATAAATTTGTTTAATTTATTTAAAGAGAAGGTTTTACAATACAAAGATTAAAAGGCAATTTGCTGCAATTTTTTGAAATTTAATATTTTTGCAAAAATCAAAAAATTTTTTTCTCTTAACGTGAAAAACATGAAAATTAATTAATTAATTAATTTAATTTTTATTTTGAATAAAAAACGAATTTCTTTAATTTTATTTTAATAAATATTATTTCTTCTTTTTTAATTAAAATAAATTAATTAATTAAAAATAAATTAATTAATTTAATTTAATTTAATTAATTTATTTATTAATTATATTTTAGTGGAACAGACAAACTACTAAATACTTAATACAATAAATATTTTTTAAAAAATCAAAAAAAATTTAATTAATCAATTTAAAGTTAAACTAGGTTGAAAACTTGATGAAAATATTTTTTTACCGGAAATTGGTGCAAAAATAAATTTAAAAAAAAATTAAATTAAATAAAGGGCGTGGAAGGCAAAGAAAAAAGAGACCATTTTTAAGGTAAAAATAGAGGAAAACCATGCATTAAAAAAAAGATTTTTAAAAGAAATATTAAAAGGGTAAAAGAAACAAATTATTTCCGGAAAACATTTCCGGAAATAATTTTTACAAAAAATAAAAATAATTAATTTATTTTCCCTTTGTAATAAATAAGCAAAAAAAGAAGAGAAGAAGGAAAGGCTTTAGAGTATTTATTCAGTTCTCATTTTCTTAGAAAATTAACAAAAAATATTCATTTTCATTTTTCGACTATTTTAGCATTTTTAAACCATTTAAATTGTAATTTATAATTTCCGACTAAATAACCATTTTTTTAAAAATATAACAATAAAAATGACGAAAATGTGTTCCTTCAATTTTATGGTTCAATTACCATTTAAAATGCTTTAGCTAAACAAATTGTGCCAAAAAAAATATTTTTATTCTTTTTAAATTTTTTTTTTGTCTGTATTAAATGCTTAAAATAAAATTTATTATTATGACGAAGTTTAATTTTTTTATTTTTTAAAAAAAGGTCAATTAATAATTAATTTAAATAAAAATAAAGGAATATTTTTACTTTACTTTTTTGGCCTCTGCTTAACATATTCTTTTAAATTATTTTTTATTTTTAATTAAAATATTAGCTATCATTTATTTTAAAGATGACTAACTCACTCAATGAGAAGCCAAAAATATTTTCTCTTTATATGTATTTTTTATAAATTAATATCGTTCTTAACTGTTTAATAACGTCATTTTTAATTATTTAAAAAATATTAAATAATATTAAAAATCCCCTTTTTTAATTATTTTTTAGTCACGTTATTAAAGTACATTTCTTTTAAAGTTTAAATATTAAAAAAAGGATACCAAAAAAGTAAACTTATTTTCCATTTCATTACTTTTGCTTTAACAATTTCCTTTTAAAATATGTTTTTGCTATATTTATTATTTTAAGACTAAGCTTGAATATTTAAATTAAGTTATTTTATTTAAAAATATTTTAAGAACATTTTATAACATGGAATAACTCTTAGTTATTTGATAAATATATTAATAAACTTTCCGGAAAGAATACAAATTAACAAACTTTCCGGAAAAAATTAAATTAACGAACTTTCCGGAAAGAATACAGACTAACAAACTTTCCGGAAAGAATACAGACTAACAAACTTTCAGGAAAATACAAAATAACAAACTTTCCGGAAAGAATACAAAATAACAAACTTTCCGGAAAACATTAAATTTGCTTCTATTTAGGGTTTAAAAAATGTTTGTAGCAACAAAGAATAAATTAATTCCACACTTTTATGAATTAATAGTTACTACACATCTAAATACAAAATCAAGGAAAAGAAGCATTGTTTGCATATCTAACAGAAGCAGATTTAGATTTATTTTACTTGAAGCTATTTTAATTATTTTTGCAGTAATTATAGTAAGCGAATCTGCAACATTTCAAAGAGTAAATTACATTGAACGGCGCAGTCAGAAACTTGATGACAATACTAATTTAGAAGAAGGAAAAATTATTTTTATAGAAAATGAAGAGAAAGAACAAGAAAATAAGGATATTAATTCAAGTTGCGATATTTATGCTAATGAACAATTACATGGTGTGTTTTATTTATTTTTTGACGCTTTTGTATTTTTTCCGGAATTCGTATTCTTTACAATTTCCGGAATATTAACTATTTTCTTTCACTGACTACACCCACACACACTTGAAAAGCTTAAAAGTTTAATCCTATTGTAATTGCAACAGTAAATAAAACACCACAAAATTAAATTAAATAATTAATTTATTCAGCATTAATGGATAGAATATGCGAACTTTGTCATGACATGTACAGTCATTTACGGCCAAATATGAGGGCCGATTGCAGGTATTTTTTAAAAATATATTTATTTAAATAAATTTAAAGATCTGGATGCTTCCGAAGTGAAAACTTTAAACGCTGTCTTAGACTTTTTCGACCAGTGACCAGCCTTGTTGAGGGCGAAAAAAGTCGAAAAACTCGAAGAAGCATAGCCCAAATGGTCCAGACAATTTAACAAATAAGAACATATTTAAATAAAAGCCCCAGAATTTATTTTTTAAAAATTATCTTTAGAATGTGATTAATCTGATTCAAAAATTTTTAAATCCACTAATTTTTTGTAAAAAAGGTTATTTTGAGTGCGCGGTCGTTTCAGTTCTAAGCTTATAACTCAGGAAATAATTAAGGTGCCGCAACGATTTTGGTACCATTCGATAGAGAATTGAATTCTCTATCGAATGGTACCAAAATCATCCCCATAGATTTAAAGGTTAATGAGTTATAGCGGTCGGCGCTCAACGACTCGACTCTCAAATGTATTATTCAATTTTAAAAAATCCCAGCATTTTTTTTTGTTTTTAATTTTCTAACATTTTCTTTAATATTTTAAAATTTTTAATCTTCTTAATAAATCTCTATTTTTTAAAAATTTTAAAACTTTTAATCGCAAAAAATAATTAAAACTGCACATACAAATGTGTCTAAATTTGTCTAAATTATTTAATTAACCTGAGGCTTTTGCTCATTTTCCATATCAACAGTCTCTTGTAATTTCTAAAAAAAATTTCTTTTTTTTTTAAATATTATTAATTTACTTCAATATTTTGTCCATAAACTGAAAGGAGAGAATTTGCTTTAATTAAAATATTCTCCATAATTCCAACAACAGAATTTCCCTTGGTAATCTGCTCAACATCTCCAATATTAGAAGAATTAATACAACTAAAATAAAATATATAATTTAATAAATTGAAATAACCAATTATTATTTAATGGAGAATTATGAGGCAAAATATTTGTTGCTTTAAGGTCATTTTGAAGAGTTTGAGAAGAACTTTCTAATGCTACAAGAGTTGCATTTTTCCTTGACTTTTCTCCTTAATTCAAACAAAAATACAAAAATAATATTTAAAATAAACTTAGTTTCCGGAAAATACAAAAATAATATTTAAAATAAACTTAGTTTCCGGAAAATACAAAAATAATATTTAAAATAAACTTAGTTTCCGGAAAATACAAAATAATAATTAAAATAAACTTAGTTTCCGGAAAATACAAAATAATAATTAAAATAAACTTAAGTTTCCGGAAAACATTGTAATAAATTAACCTAAAAATCCTAACCTTTTTTAGTTGCCTTAACCTTTTTACGTCCATTTTGTTCATTATTTTGTTGTTGTTCAACATTTTGTAAATTTGGTGAACTTTCCATATCATATATTAGTTGTTCTTGGTTATTATTTTCAGAAAGTGTTGTTTTATTATCTTTATCATTAATTTTAGAATTATTGCTTAAAATTATTCGATGCGAACGGTTGTGTTCAGCAAGTGTTTTACGACAAGGAAAACATTTGCCACAATCTTTACAGTCATAAGTATATCCAGTATGTGTTCCCTTATGTAAATTTAAATCAAATTCTGTCATAAATGTCTAAAAAGAGGGAATTTAAACATTCTTTTATGTTTAACCTTCTGGCAAATATCACAAGAATGCGCACTATGCAACCTTATATGCTCACTCAAACGAAAAACATTGCTAAATTCCATTTCACACAGAGGACATTTTGTTCCAACTTGTTGCATCTGTTTTTCATAATTTTGTAAATCGCCAAAGAGATTACCAATATCCATTGTTGTATTTACATTTAAAGGTTGCTGCAAAGAGAAAATTATACAGTTAAAAATAAACTTGAATAGTTAAGAGAAAATACAAAAATATAATTAAAAATAAAACTTAGTTTCCGGAAAATACAAACAAAAATAGAATAATAATAAAGAAAAAATAAACTTGAATAAATTGAGAGAAAATACAAAAATATAATTAAAAAAATAAAACTTAGTTTCCGGAAAATACAAACAAAAATAATAATTAAAGAAAATAATAAACCTGATGCATTTCCAGATGTGTTTTATAATTATTCGTTTCCGCAAAAGTTAAACAACAATGCGGACACATGTGATACGGGAGTTCAGAGAGTGTAGATTGTTGTAGCAGACTTTCAGTTGATTTATTTTCTTAAATTTATTTTTGAATTTTAATTAATTATTTTCCAACCTTCTCGATTTTTTTCGTCATTTTTTATAAATTTCCAACCTTCTTTATTATTTTCATTATTTACTAGCCTTCTCTTCTTTTTACTTAAATTAATTTGTTGATCCTTTGATTTATTTTTTAAGTCATTTCCTTTATTTTCTGCCTTGTCTTCTATTTTATTGAATAAAGGATTAGTATAATCCTTCTTTAAATTATTTATTTCTTTATTCAAAAAATTGAAACATGATGGAAAATTATTCGTTGTTTCCCCCCCAATTGAAGAAGGCATTCCCATCGAAAAATTATTAACATTTTTTATTGGCATTTGGAGAGAAGAGAAAAAGTTTGTGAGCATTTGCTGGGAGCAAATGCTTGGATTAATTCCAAACAATGCTTAAAATAATTAAAGTTTCAAGTTCAATATAATTTATAATTTACATAAAAACATTCCCAACTGTCCCCATTCATCAAATGATTGTTGGTGTTGAACTGTCTCGTTGGACATTTGCATATTCTCTTGGGGAAGGTTTGGCAAATTAATGTTAAATGGAAGCTGCTGCTCCTTTTGAATCTTGGGGATTTAATTAATAACAAGGAAAAATACCTTGTCCCCAGGCCTCTCTTCAAAGCTGTAAAAAATGTTTGGAAAGTGGTCGGCAAAATGGTGAATTAATGAAAGTCTATCAGTAAATGTTTTTTGACACTAAACGATTACAAATAAAAATTAAATAGAAGAAGAAAATAATTTTAAAAAAACCTGTCTACATCCTCCAACAGCCAAAAGTCCTTGTGAAGCATCTTCTTTATTTAATGGAACAATATTCTGATTCGAACAATAATTTAAGAAATTAAGAGGTTGTTGTTGTGCGAAGAAATGTTGTTGTTGTTGGGAGGTTGAAGGCGTTGTTGTATTTCTCATGTTTCCATTAATTTGTTGTTGTAAATGTTCACTAAGTTTGTTAAGTTTCATTTTTGTCTGTAGAATAGGTTTACATAAATTAAATTTAATTACAAACTTGAAAAGTTATAAAAATAAACTTAGAAACTTGAAAACTTAAAATCTGAGAAATTAAGTTTTAGAAAAAAAAGGTTGCAAACTTAAAAATTTGGAATAATTGTAAACTTAATACTTGAAAACTACAAACTTCAAACCTATAATTTCATAAACAAGTTGTAATATTAATGCAACAAATAAAATAAACTTCAATTAAAATAATCTCACAAACTTAATTTCTGGTTTAAATTAATGACAAATTGGACTTAAAGATTAATCTTAAAAATAAAAGAGTAAAAAGCCTAAGATTTTAAAAAGCTTTTAAAAGTTAAAGTATTAAGCAACATTATAATTTATATATTTTTCTAAACTTAAATTAGTCAAAAAATTAATAATAATTTGTGTGCATGCAGAAAAGGCTTTTTTTCTCTAGGAAAAAGTGTATTTTAATTAATAAAATTTTTTATTTAACCAAACTCACTGTAAAACGTGAAACGTCAAAAGAAGAAAAATATTTTTATATACTATTTGGAGGAGTGTGAAGAAATTTTTGAGAGGGAGCTACTAAAAACGCCTTAGGGGTCACTTCCCTCCCCGCAAAAATAGCGTCAAGTCGGCTATGCGGGGCCGTGCCCAGAGGCAACAATGCGCTCCATCCTGCTTTTTTAGACTGAAAAAAGAGAAATGAAGGCAAAAAAGAATAATAAAAACATTATAATACATTTGACGTTGGAGGAGAAAAAAAAAGTTTTTTTGGGAGAGTAAAAAAGGGGGGAAAAAGAGCAAAGATAAGCAGGATAAAATAAAATCAAAAAATTAGGTAAAATGGGGGAGAGTTTTATCAGCCTAATTGTTGGATTATTACCCAAAAGAACAGCTAAATTTGGATAATAAGAAGGTCAGCTAACACAAAATATTTGAGAGTAGAAAGGAAAACTAGAAGTTAAATAAATCCTTTGGACAATTTGTCCTTTTTTTAAAAACTAAAAAATTTGAAGCTCTAAACTAATACATCTGTAGAACTTAAAAGGGTTAAAAAAGCATTATTTTTAAACAAACTTTTTTGTCCAAAAACAACAACAAACTTAACAGAATCAAATTAATTTGAAGGCAAAAAATGTAGTAAAAGTAGCATACTAGTTGGATGATAAAAAAAAAGGAAGAAAATGAGTGAAGGGAATAAAAGTAATATTTAGAAGAAAGTAATAGGAGAAGGACAGGTCCTGAGGGCAAATCGCCAGCGGCAAAATATGTGCGCCTTTAAGGAAAAACAAATGATGAAAGTCATGACCGGTCGACTATGATGTGGGTGCGGGGGGAGAGAGAAAAAAAAGATTGCTTAATTTTTCTCTTTTCTCAGAAGCAGAACATTATTTATAAGGCTTAAGTTGAGACTGATATGATTAGCAGAAGTACTTTTCTCCCTTTAGAAAGTTGTCTGAAGGTTGTGAATGTCTATTTTTATTCCGGAAGGTTTTAAATGTATTCTTATTAATTAAATATTTCCGGAAAGTTTAAATAAACTATGAAAAGTTTCCGGAAAGATTAAATAAACTATGTCAAGTTTCCGGAAAGTTTTAAGTATTCCTCAAAGTTTCCGGAAGGTTTTAAATCTTAATCAAGTTTTATGCTTTTTTCTAGGTTTTTCCGGAAAGTTGTAAGATATATACTCACACATATATGTATATATTTTTCTATTCCAAATAATAATCAAGTTTGTAAAAAAAAATAAATTAGTAATTGTAAAGTGTACATATGAATGTTTGAATGATTCACTTTTAAATCATTTACATACATTTGTGTGTAAATAGATATAAAATAAAATTTTTAAACTAAAAATTTCACTTTCTAAAATACCAAAAAATGAAATTTATTTTTATTATTTGTTTAATTATTTTATTTCATACTATTAATTATTCTTATTCTAAAACAAATGAAACAGCTATTAGCTTTGATATAAAGTTTATGTGCGGTAATGAACCTGCCAATGGGCGCTTTATTCTTCGCTTGAGACAGGCAGCAGTAGCAAGGGTATCAGAAATTGTGTTTGAAAATTTTTTAATTTTATTTAAATTTGAGTATATTAAAATAATTGATGTTGAGCTCAAAAATGGCGAATTTAGAAAGGATATACTTTTTGATTTTTATTATACACAAGTATACTCATTTGAAGCATTATTTAGAACAAATTGTTATGTTCTGAATCGGCTAGATGAAGTAAGCCTTTTCAGGTAAATATATTTGAATCAGAAAACAAATCAAAATTTAATTAAAACAAATCAGAATTTAATTAAAATAAATCAGAATTTAATTTAAAAAATCAGAATTTAATCAAAACAAATCAGAATTTAATTAAAACAAATCAGAATTTAATTAAAACAAATCAGAATTTAATTAAAACAAATCAGAATTTAATTAAAACAAATCAGAATTTAATTAAAACAAATCAGAATTTAATTAAAACAAATCAGAATTTAATTAAAACAAATCAGAATTTAATTAAAACAAATCAGAATTTAATTAAAACAAATCAGAATTTAATTAAAACAAATCAGAATTTAATTAAAACAAATCAGAATTTAATTTAAAAAATCAGAATTTAAGTAAAACAAATCAGAATTTAATTAAAACAAATTTAATTTAAAAAATCAGAATTTAATTAAAACAAATCAGAATTTAATTAAAACAAATCAGAATTTAATTAAAACAAATCAGAATTTAATAAAAATTTAGTGCTGTGCCCACGAGTTTAAATTTATTGCATGTTATTCCTACAGAAAAGTATGCAATATATTAATAAACGAAGAAAACTGCCAAGAAAAAAATTCATGGATTTCCTCAACTTACACGGAGGGGGCAAAACAAATTAATTTTGCAATGTTTGATCCATTAAAAAATGAAAAAATAATAAATCTAAAAGATTTATTATTAAATACAAAAGAATACAAAAATTGGTTTATTATTAAATATTGCAGTGTTTTATCACATTTGTTTGGAGGAAGCTTTAGTTCGTTTCAATCGTCCCGCAGTTGTTTAAAGAAAAATTTACCACCGGAAACAAATAACCCTTCAAACGAAGGGTTTGAAGGAATGGAAATTTGTGACCATCCAAATTATGGATTATTTTAAATTAATTTATAAAATTAATTAATTAATTATAATTCATCTCTAGTAAATAATGTTTCTTTATGTATTCCTTTAATTAAATCAAAAGAATAATTTTCTGTTAATTCTTCCCAAAATTTTAATTTTTCTGGAAATAAGGCAGATTCTACTATTTTTGGGTTGGGATTAATTAGCGCGTATTGTAATGGTTTTTCATTTAAAGAAGGCCATTTCAGTGCTGAGGTGCTCGGATTTCTACATTATTTTAATTGGACATTTTTAATTATTTTTTAACTTACCCTGTGTGGACAAAATTAATTATTGAAAAGAGTAGCACTTCTTCAAACTTTAAATCCTCTTCTGATAATTCTTCTATTTTAAATGGATAAATATTAACATTAAAAAGTGGAGGAAGTTCAACGGCATGATAAGCTCCTTTAAAAGAAAATTCTTTTAATTTTTAAAATTATTTACCTATTTTTACCTTTAATTGGAACATGTTTTGGATAATATTGCTTATTAAAATAGTCAATCATGTAAACATACAGAGGCCAACCTTTTTCTGTTTTATAATTGACTTCTTGCAACATGGGTACAATAAACATTAAATCCGAGGTTAACTGAAGAATGTTTTTTGTTAATTCTGGTTTTTGTGTTTTTATAAATTCTGGTTTTTGTGTTTTTTATAAATTCTGGTTTTTGTGTTTTTCTTAATTCTGGTTTTTGTGTTTTTATAAATTCTGGTTTTTGTGTTTTTTATAAATTCTGGTTTTTGTGTTTTTCTTAATTCTGGTTTTTGTGTTTTTATAAATTCTGGTTTTTGTGTTTTTTAAAAATTCTGATTTTTATGTTCATCAAAACTCCTGAACATTGCATGTTCAATAAAATACTTTTAAAACAAACCTGAATTAATTTTTCCAAAAAATAGTTAGCAACATCTTTCCGATTGTTTCCATTAATCTTCTCTATATCAGATAAATAAAAGTCAATTATTTTCTGTTGTACTTCCCTTCCATTTTCTTTACCAAATATCTTTTTTGTAGCTACTTTATCTCTTATAAATGCTTCAAATTTTTTTCTGTTATATTTCTCAACTTCATCTGGTGGCACCGATACTCCAACCAGAGCATCCTCTGGTTTTATTAACACTTAAAAATTAATTTTAACATAATGCTTTATTTATTTTCTTAACTAAATGAAAGTGTTTCTAGACTTGAAACTCCAATCAGATTTCTTTTGATAGGAGCATTTTTGAGCAAAGTAAAAGCATCATTAGAAAAAAAGTCTCCATCTATTCGAGGAGTAAATAAAAGTGAATTTAATTCTTTTCTAGCGGAACCCTGAAGATATAATAAAAAATTAAAATTTCAATTTATTAACCTACCATTTTCACAACAGCATCCATTAATTCTTCAACACTTTTGCTTCTTAAACACTTTTTTAATTCATCAGAATTATCCAAACTTTCCCCACAACCAACAATTTTAATCATTTTTTCAGTCTCAAAAACTACCCTATTTGAAACTGCCCATTCAGAAAAAAATGTTCCGCTCATTTGAATTGTTTGTTGGAAAAGATTATTAGACAAATGAGATAAGCTTAAAGCACTTGCACTTGAAGCGCCTTTAAAATGTTTTTATTAAATTCTGATTTTAATGTTTTTATTAAATTCTGATTTTAATGTATTTAATTTAATTTTAAGCATGTTTCTTAAAGATTCTGGTTTGTGTTTTCTTTTTAAATAATTTTTAATGTTTTAAAAATACAAACCAGCACTAAACCCAAAAACTGTAATTTTATTAGCATCTCCTCCAAATTTTTCTATATTATCCTTAACAAAATGTAACGCTCTTAATTGATCCCACAACCCATAATTCCCAGCAAAATCTTCATCTCCAGTTGCAGCAAAGCCTTTAAATGTTGAGGAATTTTAATAATTAAAATTTACCCAATTGCCCAATTCTGTACTGGAAAGCAACAAAAACAACATTATTCTTGACATATTTATCTACCATAACTTCAATTGTAATTTCCCTAATAGTTCCGGTTTCATAGCCACCGCCATGGATGAAAAATATTACAGGAAAGAGATGACCATTTTCATTCTGAATTTATTTTTATTTTTTTTTAATTAATTAAAAACACCTCCCAACCAGGCGTTGCAATGTTCATATAAAGACAATCTTCACTATGATCCTCTTCTAAACACATCATTCCTGTGGGAACATGTGGAAAACATGCTGGAGCCATAAGAGTTGTATTTTTTATTCCATTCCATTTTTTAAGCTCTTTAGGCTTCTGTAAATTTTTAAAATTTATTCTCCACAAAATAAGGACGTTTTGGTGCGATGTTTAAAATCTCAGTAGAATTTCAAAAAAAAATTTTTTTTTCTATAATTTACCTCAAATCGGAGATCATCAATAGGAGGTTGAGCAAAAGGAATGCCTAAAAATATTTTGGCAAATTTTGGTTGGTTGTTCTCATCAATAATATTAAATGGAAGGCCTCGAATTGTGCCATAAGTTGTTTGTATCAAGAGATGGTCATCATTAGATTCAGAATTGGTTAATAATGTATAATAGGGGAGTGTTAATAAAAATAAGGCTAATATTAACATTATTCTCTAAAATTAAAAAAAAATTAATTTTTAACTTTTAATTAAAAAATTTTATTTTATTTTTCACTTTAAATACAATTTAATTAATTAAATAAAATGGTCTGATTTTATCAATTAATAATTACCTATTTTTAAAGTCAGCATTAAAATAAGAATGTTATTTTCTATTTTGCTTTATTGACAAAAAAATTTTTTTCTAATTTTAATTGATTTAATAAAGTTTAATTAATTTTTCCTTCTTTTACTTTCATTTTTAAAATTAATTTAATTTTCCAAAAAAAAAATTTAATTTTAAAATAAAATTCCTCCTTCATTCCTCTAAGAGCATTTTTTATTTTTCCTACTATTTTTTTAACATTGACTTGACTAAACTAATTTGTTTATGCTTACAGGAAAGATGCAGCTATTTTATTCAAAATGTTTGCTAGGCTTAGAAATGCGACAAATTTCCACTTTTTTGAGAAAGCGTCTAGAATGGGATTAAGTCAATAAAACTTAAAGTACGTCTATACTTTTTATTATAAAAATTCCATTATTTTAAATTAAAGTTTTCAAGTTTTAAGTAAAAGAATATTTTTAAGTTTACAATTTTGGATAGAAATAAATAAACTTGTAAGTTTGAAAAGAATGTTTCCGGAAAGTTGGAAGCTTTTGTAATTTTTACTTAACTGCCTCAAGTTCACAAACCTTAATAAACTTAAGTTTTATAAAATCAAGTTTGCAAAAACTTAAATAAACTTAAGTTTTTAAAATTAATTTTTATAATTCCGGAAATGAATATTCCTGAAGGAATATTTATGTATTTTATTTCAATCTTAATTTCATTTATAAAACTTTCCTGTAACCAACTTACTTGCCCAGTGAGAATTGTTTCTCATCGCCTAATAAGTTCGAGTCAATACAAGGCTGGAAATGGAAATATTCAATCTGTAAGAATATTCTGCATAAATAAAAATAAAAGAATTTTCAATTAAGATGAGTGGAATTTGGAGACATTTTAGCACTGACAAAAATACAATAAATAGACAAATTTCAGCTGCTTTAGGTAATGAAATGATTGAAACAAGTGTACAAATGCCTGGACCTAACAATTCTGCAATTATTTATAGGTAATAAAATTTTTAGTTAAAAAATTTAGAATTTTTATTTAAAGTGAGCATTATGAACCTAATAGTGAAACTAGTCTCTTCTCCAATTTTAAGGCAAAATCTTTTTTTTTTAATTTTTTAAATATGTTTTTCAGTGTCAATTTATTTTTATTGGTGCACCAGATGAAAGAGTACAAATTATTTTTCATTGGTTTCGCCTAAGGCTAATGCCAACCTTAAGAACTAAATTAAACCAAACGAGCATTTTAGAGTTTAAAAAAATTAAAATTTTTAATTTTTTAATTTAAAGTAGGTGCGAAGAAAGTGATCACCTTCTGGCTCATGTTTTAGTTTGTACACTATTTTTTAGAAAATTAAAATTTTAAAATAAATTAGTTAAATGACCGAATGTCAAAAATTGTTGAATTTTGCGGGGATGAATTACCAGCTCAATTAATGTCAGCAAATAATGTTTTGACATTAACTTATGTCCTTAGAAGTGCATTTATGGGTAGAGAACTCTCCCCTTCTGATAAGAACTGGAATGATCAAAATAACAAGGAAATAGAAGAACATTATAAAGACGATAATAAACAACAATTTGGATGGGTAAATTAATTAAAATTAACATTAAAAATTTAATAACATTATTTTAAGATTGTAGAGTATCGCTTCATTACAGATTACGGAGATCAGCCTTCTATATTAAATGGGAATGATTGTAAGTTTTATTAAGTTTTCCGGAAAGTTGTAAAAAACTTTAATACTTTAATTGGTTTTTTACAATCTTGAAAATGTTTTAATACTTTTCCGGAAAGTTTTAAGTTTTCCGGAAATATTTAAATTTTAAAGGGAAAATTCATATATTTTTAGCATGCTCCTTTCTATTTGATGGAACAATTAATAAAACAGGAAATGTTTGGAGTCCAAACTATCCAGGTATTTTTGAAATAATTTTAAGTGTTATATTTAAATTAAAATAATTCAATTTTCAGGTTTTTATCCACGAAATGTAGATTGTCAGTATGTTTTTCTTGGAGCAAAGGATCAAATTGTATTCGTTACATTCGAATATTTTGACGTTGAAGGGCGTGAACAGTGAATTTAAAATAATAAAATTTATTTAAAATATTTTTAAGATGTGATGACAGGGCTAAAAGCGATTTTGTGCTCTTTAGTAACTATAAAACACGTGACCGGTTAGTTTTTCTTTAATTAAAAAATTAAGTAAATTATTAAGCACAAATCGACGATTTTGTGGAGCATTGAAACCTAGGGATACCATTAAAAGTGAAAGTAACTACTTTCGGATGATTTTCCACTCAAACGATATTTTTGATGGAACTGGGTTTTTTGCTCGCTATCAATTTTATGATCAAGGTTAATTTAATATTTCTTAAAACTTTACAACTTAATAAAATATTTACAAATTTCCGGAAAGCAATAGAATATTTTACAACTTTCCGGAAACCTTACTAGAATATTTTTAAATTTTCCGGAAAACAATAGAATATTTTACAACTTTCCGGAAAACTTAATAGAATATTTTACAACTTTCCGGAAAACTTAATGAAATATTTTACAACTTTCCGGAAAACATTTTATTTTAAGGATCAACTAGAAACTTACCAAAACTGATGAATACAATAAATAATAATTCAAATAATATAATAATAACAAGTACAACAACAATTACAATCTTCATTTTAAGAATTTTGTTAATTAGAATTAATATTTAAATATTGATAATTATTATTTTTTACAACTATTATTTTCCTATTGCCTTGTTTTGTTTTTTGCCTTAATAATTAAACTAAATTAATGATTGTCACTAAATTATCTTTTCTTCGTTTTCTCATTAATTTTTACCTTCTTTTATTTTCTAATAAACATGGAAACTCGTTATTTAACTGCTCCCAAATTAAACGACAATAATTTTGGAAATAAACTGATTGGCTACCGACCTTGTCGTCATGGACCACCTAAGATTGAAATTGGAAAAAAAAATTTTAATGGGAATGTGGTGATAATTGGACATAATTATGGGCACGCTGGAAGTGGATGGACTCTTTCCCCAGCTGCAGTTTATTATTTAAATAATCTTTTAATTGAAACAGTTGAAGAAAATGAAGGAAACAATAAGTTTATTATAGAATTCTTTTATTTAATATTTTTAGTATTTATTTGAAAGAAAAACTCAAAATAAATATACTAGGAGCAGGCATTATTGGATTATTTACTGCTTATGATCTATTAAAAAGGGGCTTTAAGAATTTAAATGTTATTTCTGAAAATTTTGATGATTTGACTTCGCATATTGCAGGTATAAAAAAAGTTGCAACTTTCCGGAAGAATATTAATAAATATAAAAAAGAAACTTTCCGGAAAGTATATAATTCTCTATTAAACATTAAATTAAAAAGGAGGTCTATTAGCTCCATTTGCTCTAGAAATTGACAATAATGATGAACAAAAATTGATAGGCAATTTTTGTATTGAAACCTACAATTTTTACAAAAATATTGCACAAGGAAAACATGCTGATTTTCCCCCAACATGTGCAAAAATAATACCTACCTATGTAGATAATATTATTACAAAAAGTTTGGGTAAACTTTTAACGAATTTATTTAAAAAGATTATTTTTAATTAATTAGACCATTATGTTACTGCCGGTGTAATGAAACCTCCAAAAGAAGTGCTTGTCCAGTTTGACACCTCTCCTGACAAACAACGAAAAATGTTTGTTTTTGACGATGTAATTATTGTGCAGCCTTATGAAATGATGAATAGAATTTATAAAATATTAAACGAATCAGGCAATGTTAATTTTGTTAAAAAGAGAATTGAAAATTTTGAAGAAATTAGAGAAGCTAATTTAATTATTAACTGCACTGGAATTGGGGCAAAAAAGCTTTGTTCTGATGAGAAAATGTATTCAGTACAAGGACATTTAATTAATCTTAAAGGTTAACTTCTCTGTTTCAGAACTTGGGCTACGTATAAATTTTTTTCAGAACAGAATGAAGCAGAATTAAATTATATGGTTATCTGTCATGGTGAAAAAGGAATAACTGAAAGTGGGCAAATTGTAGAAAGAGCATTCTACTTTTTTCCTAAAAAGACCTTGCCTTCTTTAACTCAACCAAAAGGTGGTGAGAATGTTAAAGGAAATATTGGTATACTTGGGGGAACATTTGTTCAAGGTAATTTTTGGCATTTTCTATGTAAAAAAAAATTTTTTAAGATGGAGAAGAAAATTTATTAAATCCAAATGAATTCAATTTGATAATTCAAAGAACGCTTGATTTTTTTAATTAAATTTATAAGCCCTTTAATATTCTTAAGTTTTGAAGTATAAAAGTAAAAAAACCTTGGAAGTATAGTATTTCTATTTTAAGAATAAACTTCCATTTTTTTTTAATTTAACATTAACACATTTAATAAAATATATAATTTTTTAATAATTTATGTAACTATTTTTGTCTCAATCTTATGACAACAATTTGATTTGATTGTAATTAATTTAAAATTGCATGAAAAAAAAAGTTTAGAGGAATAAAATATATAAAAACTAGTAGATCATTTACTTTACCCCCCACTCCATCATTTTTTTTCAGCAAGATTTAAGTTTATTAACTTTTTGCTTTTATTATAAAGAAAATAAGTTTTTTTTAATAAATAAATGTTTATATAAATTTAACTAATTTGATGTTTTAAAATTAGTTCAAAACATTTGTACTTTTAAAGTTGTTTTTCTCATTTAAATAAAACCTGTTTTTATTTTTCTCTTTTAGTTCTATATAAAAACAGAGATTAACTAATAAAATATTTTAAAACTTAATTATGTCTAAAATTGTAATTTTATTATTATTTACAATCATCACTACAAATGCACTAAGTAAGTTTATAAATTAAAACTTAACAACATTCCGGAAAGAAAAACTCTCCGGAAATCAATTTATTAAATTTTATAAAAGTTCCGGAAACAATATTAAAAACTTTCCGGAAAATATAAATTTACAAACCTAACTACAACTTTCTACTTTAAATAAACTTTTCTTACAACCTTTTAATTATAGAACATCGCATATGGGATCCACTACTTCACGGAATTACCCCAGAAGCAAAGCGAGATTATGAGGAAGCAATTTCCAAAGGAAATATACAAAAAGCTGAGCAAATCCGGCATAGAATTGGACATGAAGTTATTAATGCATTTTGGGCTGGGTAAAATTAAATATATTTTTTAATTATTTATTCTTTTTTTAGTGTTCACGTTAGTCAGTTACGTCCAATTATAAAAGAATGGGATTTGGGTTTTAGTGCAATGAAAAAATGAAATTTGAGAAAAAATAAACAATATTTTTAATTATTAAATTATTTATAAAATTTTGGACATTTTATGATCTAAAAACGAGCCGAAGCTTAAACTTTAAAATAAATTATTTTATTTAAATAATTACATAATAGTCCTTTCTTTTTTATAAAGTGTATAGAGAGTAAATTACTACTTTGTAAAATTGCCATTTTCTTTTATAAAAATTTTTATTATTTTTTAACGTTAATATTCTTTCTTCCTTTTGTCTAAAATTACATATAATTAATTTTAAAAAATTAAAAATTTGACGTTTTTTCTTTTAATAATTATGCCTACATTTACCTAATTATTTTAAAACAAAATCATAAAAATATTAAAACACGGTTGAAAAAGTAGACTTAAAATATTTCATAAATTCAATTTAAAAAAATTAAAATTATTGAGAACCTGTAATTGAAACGTCCAAATTGTTTGTAAAATAAGGTCAATTAGCAAACAAACAAAAAATGAGTAATCCACTCACGCATTTCCCCTTCTCCTCTCCCCTCATTTCCTGGATTTATTTTTAAAAAATTTTCATTTAATTTCCCGATTGCCACAGGCAAAGTAATATAACTAATCTAACCCACACAAACAATAACAAAACAACCACTTCTTTTTTTGAGATTATTAAGCTTATTGCTAGTAATTTTTCTTGCTGTTTTTGACAACAGAAAAACACCCACAGTGTTTTTTATATATGCAAATATTTATTTTTTTTTGGTTAGTTATATAATAAAGAAATGAGTTTTCCATATGAATAATTGAGATATATAGTATTACATATTATACTTAAGTTTATAAGTTCGAATTACAAATATTTTCTTATTGAAATTATTTTTAAGGTATTATTTTAAATATTTGTTCTATTGTTTTAAATGAAATAGACCATGAATTCAAGCTTAATCTTGAAAATAAGGTTAAGACTAAACTTAAAATAAATAAACTTGGAATAACTAAGCTTTATAAAATAAAAGAAAACTTTGTTTTAAATTCAAGTTTAAACTTGAAAATTATTCCTGTAACGCAATTTTTAAATTAGGTAAGTTTGTAAACTTAAATTTTTAGATTATCATTAACTAAATAAATAAACAATGAAATATTGCTTTAATATTCATTCTTCTTTATTACTTATTACTATAATATTAGCATTCTCTGTTAAATCTCAACAATACCGGCATAATTTACAACAACAATTGAATGAGAAAACTGGTCAGCAACTAAAAGGGCATCAATATGAAGTTGATAATCCTGAAATTCTTTTAGATGGACATCCTCTACTTTTTGAAATTTTGGAAGAAAAACCAGATAATAAAATTGAGGAAAGAATTATTAGTCCAAATCCATCTTCCACAAATAATCAATTATTTCAAAAATATTTGGGCAAAGGCCTACTTACTTGTAGTGCAAAATATATTGGAATTATCCAACAATTGAATAGAATTATTATGGTAAATAATTTAAGCTTATAATTAAAATTTTTAATTTTTCTAAGAGTGCTCACAAAGAATATACAGAATGTCAGCAAAAGATGAATTCAAATAATGTACATGATTCTGATGAAAAAATATCTCCAAAATTTTCGGCTCAGTTAGAAATGATTAAAGAGTTATTAAACGACAATTAGACCTTTTATAATATTTACATATAAAATTAATAATTTTTTAATAATTTAATTTTCTTTATCACCCCAAATTTCTTTAAGATTAAAGATTAAAATAAAAATTAATTTTATTAAAAAATTATATCTTTTATATTATAATAAGGCCACCTAAAAATTTTTTGTAAATCAATAAATGTACATTAACGAGAAAATAGGACGATAAAATCATTCGGAGTACAAGGACAAATAATTTATAGGTAATCAAGAAAGTAGATTATTTTTTCAAAATAATTCCTAAATTGTTAGATTGCGATTAATAAACTTTAAACTCTGAATTATATTACAAATATTTCAAGTTTATTTTATTTTTACAATTGTAAATCTTCTGATTTATTTTTTAAACAAGTTTTTCACCTTTGATTTAAATAAAATAAACTTAATATTACAATTACAATTATTAAACTTGAAACTTAATATTACAATTACAATTATTAAACTTGAAACTTAATATTACAATTACAATTATTAAACTTAAAACTTAATATTACAATTACAATTATTAAACTTAAAACTTAATATTACAATTACTAAACTTAAAACTTAAGTTATTAATAAACTTGAAGCTTGAAATGGACCCTGAAACTGCTAAAAAATTTATTCCTGAGCCATCATTTTATACTTACAAACCAGAAGATGCAATAGTTTATGCATTAGGAAGTTTGTACTTGCAATTTATTAAATAACGCTTTAATTTTCCAGTTGGTGCAACTACAAAATATGAATTGCATTTTATTTATGAAGGACATCATCAATTTCAAATTTTTCCAACATTTGTTGTTGTTCCTGGTTTTTTAGCTCAAGCTAGCAATTCAAGTGATTGGCCAGGCGTTAATTTTGATTTAAGCCGTATATTACATGGAGAACATTATATTGAACTTTTTGCTGCACTTCCTGTTGATGGTGCAAAACTAAGAACTGAAACAAGGGTTCTTGATATTTTAGATAAAGGAAAGGCTGCTTTAATTATTAAAGAGGGTATTTTAATTTTTAAAAATTATTTAAAAAGAAATTAATTTATAGTTACAACCTATGATAATCAAACTAATAAGAAATTGGCCGTTCAACAATTTGGTATTTTTCAATCTGAATCAGGCGGTTTTGGAGTAAATATATTTTTGAATAAATTAAAAAAGAAATTTATAAAAAGGGAAATCGAACATCGCTAAATGAACGAAAATCGCCTACATTCCCCGACGGACCACCAGATAAAATTTTGGAGGAGTTAGTTAAGCCTGATCAGGTAATATTTTTATCAGCTTAATTCCTTAAATTCCCAATTATTTATTTCTTTGAAGGCCGCACTCTATCGTATTGGCTCAGGAGATTTAAATCCTTTACATATTGATCCAGAATTCTCTCAAATTGCGGGATTCTCCACTCCAATACTTCATGGTCTTTGCTCTCTTGGAATTGCGACTCGCTTAGTTCTACGAGTTTATGGCGCCATGCAGGCAAAGAATTTGCGTTCAGTGTGTTGTCGTTTTTCTGCTCCGGTTATACCGGGACAGACATTGATTGTAGAGATGTGGCAGGGCCAAAAGCAAATTTTATTTCGGGCAAAGGTAAAAACTTACTTTATTAAAAAATAAAATTACAATTTGTAAAATAAATGATAAATAAACTTGAAACTACAAAAATAGTAGCCTTTTTCTATTGTAATTTAAAGGTTAATATTTGCAATCTTAATTTACAATTGTAGATTAAAGAAACAGATAAAATCGCAATTTCTAATGGATGCATTGAATTAAATGAAGTTTTTAATACTCGAAATCAGTCGATTGAAGATAAATCAAATGTATCACAACAGTCAAAACCTTTGTTAAAATCAAAACCAATTTTTGATATAATGGCAAAGGAATTGGCGGCGCCAAATGAGGCTCTTAAATCTTTGGGCAATGCTCTAATTTTCTATGAAATTAGTAATAATAATGAAAAGAAGATTGTTACAAAATATAGTAAATAAATTAAATTAATATTAATAAAAAATTCAGCAATTGAATTAACTGGTGATGGAATGGGAAAGGTTTATGAAGGAGAACTTGAGGACCTTAAACCTGATCAGAAATATACTAAAGTAACTGTTTCAATTGCGGATGATGACTTTGTAAAGCTAGTAAATGGGGATTTGGATGGTACAAAGGTGGGAAATTAAATACTTATTTAAATTAAAAAAAATAAACCTGAAAATAAACTTGAACTCAATTGTAGTTTACAATTGTAAAAAATAAACTTGAATTGAATTGTAGTTTTCAATAGAAAAAATAAACTTGGAATATAAATAAAAATAAACTTGAATTGAATTGTAGTTTACAATTGTAAAATAAAGTTTTTATAAAAATAAAAACGTTAATTTTCGTAAAAGATCAATATTGAGGAAGAGAAAAGAGAAACACTTGCGCATATGATTGCGCGTTTGCTTGGGCTTAAAACTTTATTTGGAAGAAATTGAAGGAAAAATAGTAGAAATAAAGCAATAAAAAAAATATTTTTGATTATTTGATATTAGAATTTTATAAATTTTTGTTTAATAAAAAATTGAAATTTTTATTTTATTTTTTTTTTGAAGGCTTTTCTGAGCGGAAGACTCAAAATTAAAGGAAAGTTTACTTTGCTTCAGAAACTGCAGAAAGTCCTGAACAATACACGTAAGAAAATGAGGAGTAAATTATAAATAAAAATTTTTTTTTAATTTTTTATGGCCATCCTTTATGTATAAATTTCTAGTTTTAAATATTTAATATTTATATCAGGATTTTGATTTCATTATATTTTTATGTTTTTTCGCTTTTTCAATTTTACCCTCTTTATTGTCACGATTTTCCGCATCAATTATTTTGGAAATCACGCCATGCCTTGTGTAAAATTTTTCTTTATTTTATTATCAGTTAACTAAATCTATACGTTTTAAGTGTTTTGCACGATTTTAAGGCATTTATTATTACCGTTTTAATGAATTTAGTAACAAAAATAATGGAATTATTTCACTGTGATTAGTTAATTGAAGACCCACTGTTTTTTAAATTTCATATGATTTTTTACTCTTTTTACAATATTTCTATCATTTTAAATTTATTATTTTAAATAAAACTATAAAATGCAAAAACATACATATAAAATTGCGACAAATCCCAAATAAAACATAACAAAAGTAGTCAATTATAAATCAATTCAGATCCTATTTTGGAAAATAAGTCCTTGAAGAAGGTCAAATCGATTACCTTAATACATTAAAAATAAGTTTAAACTTGAAAATAAAGAAATTGCAAACTCAAACTTGAAAATATTAATTAAACTTGCTTTCAAGTTGAAAATAAATATTACAAACATAAGTTTGTAAACTTTTATTTTCAAGCTTAAACTTAAGTTTTCAGTTATAAAAACTGCTTAAAAATAATAATGTAATATACCACTAACCATTGTCCATTACACTTTCATATTCTCCAGTCTCTTTAAGTACTAAAAGATATCCATTCTCATCAATGCCTTTTATTGTAACCTTCTCTTCAATACCAGCAGCTAGGCGCACTGAGACTTTTTCATCTTTATGTAACCAAAAGCTTTCATAATCGCGTTTTAAATTGGTAAATCCATTTAACTTGAGAAATTCGAGTTGAGCTAAAATTAAAATATTTTTTATTTCCAATTAAGTTTACCCTCGAATTTATTCAGTATTTGAGCAATAACATCTTCCGGTTCAAGTTTTCCCATATTTTCAAAAATTAAATCGTTAATGCAAATTGTTGGTTTTGAATTGGAAATATTTAAACCAACTCCTTAATTAAAAAAAAAATATTTTTTCTTTTCTTTTTAAATGTTTACCTATCAAACAAGTACATCCACTTTCTGATTGTGAACTTGAAACTAAGATCCCACCCAATTTGAATTCACGCTTGTAGTAAATATCATTCGGCCATTTAATTCTTATCGGAAAATCCTTAAAAAAATTAAATATCCTTTATAAATAAAAATAAACCGGTATAAATTCTGTGATGGTTTTGCAAATAGAAACAGCCATTAAATGCTGAATTAACACCAAAGATTTAGTAATAGATGAGTCAAACGGCACAACCAAATTAACTGTAAACAGGGCTGCTCCAAAAGGACTAACCCACACATTACCAGAACGACTTAAAATTTTTGGGGAATTTATTTAAGAAAAATTAGATTTGTCTTTCTAGAATAAAGTTTAAAAAATGCTTATCTCTTCCTGCCGTTTGACATCCAGTTACCACCACAAAACCATCATTATTTGGGAAAGTTCTTGAAAGACTAAAAAATTAAAACTGAAAATGTAAACAAAAAAAACCTGTCAGAAATATTCATTGTCGACTCACAAACAGGCACAAAAAGAAGAAAATGTCCAAAAACTTTAGTACCCAGTTTATTGTAAAATCTGTTTACATCAAAATTGCAAGGAGAATTATCAGGTACTCCTTCCTTTTGCCTTATGATTTGTATATGCAATAAATTTGAGTCAACCTGTTGATCCCATATTTTGTGTTGTTTTTCTTCATTGTCAATGTGTGTAGAAGGGTGAAAAATTAATTTAGGATTAGTACCCAATTCTTTGCCAAATTCCAAAGTCTAAAATTTTTTAAATAATTTAATTTAATTTTAAACCTTTAAAGAAGAAATTTTTGTGTCTGGATTAGCAATCAAATATCCATTCGTTAATTTTAAACAAGAATTTTCAGCTTCCATCCCTGAACGGATAAACATATTTTTAAAATAAAGTAATCGATTAATTGAAAATTTTAAACTGAACAAATCCCGCGCGCATGATTTGTAAGCAAAATTCATGCGAAATGTCTCGTCTTTAAAAATTAGAATTTCACTTATTTAAAACTTTAAATTGAAAATATAATGTCAAAAAGAGAGAGAAGAGAGAGCATTAGAGAAAAAAATGTTTTTTTTCAGTTTAAAATTATTTACACTAAAGTCAGTCAATTAGTTTAATTTTTTGAGATAAATATCTTTTTCTCATATTCAATTAAAAAGTTTCTTTTTTTTCTTGTCATTGACCGTGAAAATGAAATATTTTTTGACTTTCGCATGACTCACAAGCACTTTTAAATAAAAAACTGAAACAGCGGATGCGTACATTTTTGCGTTTTTTGTATTTAAGACTCTAATGTACTCTTCCCCTTTTTTCTTTAAAACTTTTCTTATTTCAAAGATCTCTTAAACGTGCTGTTTAAGGTCAAAAGACAAAATATCAACTGCGTTTTGAACCATAAAACTCTTTTATTTTTTGATAACGCGATTTTGGCTGATGTAAAAGGAAGAGGAGCACTCCACATTCTCCCCCTCTTTTAATGGGCTGATCTTATATAATTTATATAAAACGTTCCACTAATTTTTCTTTTTATTATTTTTCATACAATAGCCAAAATACTTTATTCGATGTTTTTTAATTTTTTAAAATGTTTCTATTTAAAATTAAATTCATTTTTTATTTCAGGCATTTTTAGGCAAAATAGTAAAAAAATAATAATTTTATGCCTAGACCTATGACTCTACCCAGCATTCAAACTTTTCGGGTTAGCAAATTTGAAGGAACTTCTGCTCAATTAAGTAGTAATCTGGTAATTTAAATTTAAAGTTTTCATCGAAAACCCTCTTCAGGTTGATCAAAAGAATCTCGTATTTAATGACATTGATGACTTTGTTAATCATTTTTGTGAAGACCCTACCAAAGCTAGGAGCATCAGAAAGGTTTAACTTTTAATAAAAATATTAATTAATTTAAATTTTTTAGATTTTGGTGGCAACAAATGGCATAGCTGCAGTTAAATGCATCCTTTCTATGAGGAAATTATTAATGCAACTTTTCCGTAACGATAGAATTATTCGTTTTGTTTGTCTCACAACAGAACAAGAAATCCAATCTAAAGCAGGTTTGTTTTTAATTTTATTTTTTTTTCTATTAAAATTTAGAATATCTAAAGATGGCCGATTACCTTGTTTTTTCCCCTGCTGGTGCAAATACAAACAACTATGCAAATGTTGATGAAATTATTGAACATGCTACTCGCAATAATGTAGATGCAGTTTGGGCAGGATGGGGACACGCTAGCGAGAATCCTCGTTTACCCGAAGAGCTTAGCAAAAGAAATATTGTTTTTATTGGACCTCCAGGTAAAGCAATGTTTGCTTTAGGAGACAAGATTGCTAGTACAATTATTGCTCAGGTTATTTTTTTTTAATTTTAATTTAGTAAAGGTTTATATCTTGTTTTTAGACAGTAAATATTCCAACCATTGAATGGTCAGGAAGTGGACTAGTTGTAGAACCCACACAAGAAGGAAATGAACTAGAAATATCGAACGAACTTTATCTCAAAGCTTGCGTTGCTGATGTTGAAGAAGGCCTTAAAGCAATGAAAGAAAAGAATATTTCATACCCAGTGATGATTAAAGCATCTGAAGGAGGAGGTGGCAAAGGAATAAGAAAATGTATAAATGATGAAGAATTTAGACTAAACTTTCGGAGAGTTCAGGCTGAAGTACCTGGAAGTCCTATCTTTCTTATGAAGTAATTTTTTATTAAGCATAACTTACTCGTTAAAATTACGTTTACGTCAAATTACTTATATCTTTTAAACTTTATAAGTTAACTAGGTGCCGACCCTTAAAATAAACGGATTTATTTTTATTTGTAAGATGTATGGTCAATGCTCGTCACATTGAAGTTCAACTTATTGGCGATCATTACGGCCAAGTTATTCCCATTTTTACTCGTGATTGTTCGATACAAAGGCGCTGTCAAAAAATAATAGAAGAAGCTCCGGCAGGAGTTGCATCACCTGAAATACAGCGTCAAATGCAAATGGATGCAGTAAATTTGGCTAAAAAAGTTGGATATGTTAGTGCTGGGACTGTGGAGGTTTATTTTTTATTTTTTAACTTTATTTTTGTTTTTTAAGTACATGTACCTTCCATCAGAGCAAAAATATTATTTCTTGGAATTAAATCCTCGGCTTCAAGTAGAACATCCATGTACAGAAATGGTTGCAAACATTAATATTCCTGCTATTCAACTACAAATTGCTATGGGTATTCCTCTTCATAGAATTACTGAAATTCGCCTTTTTTATGGAATGGACAGATATGGGTAAGAATAGGTTTTCTAATTTTATTAAATTCCATAAAATTAAAGAAATTCATCCTTCCCTCAAAATCAGTGTCGTACAGATACAAACATTCACGTTATTGCTGCACGTATTACAAGCGAAGATCCAGCTGAAGGATTTCGTCCTGCTAGTGGATCAGTTGAAGTTTTAAATTTTCAATCCAATCAAAATGTTTGGGGGTATTTTTCTGTTTCAAGGTTTCTTTTTTCATCTTATTTTTTGGATTCTTTTTGAATTTTAGTACTGGAAAGGTACACGAATTTGCTGATTCACAATTTGGACATTTATTCGCAAAAGGAACGACTAGGTTTTTTCTAATTTTATTAAAAATCTTAAAAATGTAACTAAAGGTATGAAGCAATTTCTGCTCTGTTGTGTGCCTTAAAAGAATTAGAATTGCGAGCTACTTTTACTTCGCAAGTTAACTATTTGGTTGGACTTTTGCATGACAAAGAATTTGAAAATAATGAGTTCCATACTGGCTGGCTAGATGCAAGGATTGCTGCGAGGGTTCAGTCGGCGCCTGAATTACCTGTTCATGTTACTGTTGCTATTGGGGCTACATTAAGTCTTTATTTATATTTGTTCTTTTATAAATATTTTTAAGTCGGTTACACACGAATTTCTGAAGTATTCTTAAAATTCCAAAGTGCTCTTGAACGTGGCCAAATTTTGCCAAAATCTGGTTTAACTGAAACTTGGGAACTTGAACTTGTTCATCACAATATAAAATACAGTGTTATGGTTAATCGTTTTGGGCCAATAAATTATTTGGTTCGTGTAAATGACAGCGTTATTACTACAATTGTTAGGGAACTTGGAAATGGGACATTAATAATAACGTATTCCCATCAAGCATATACTTGTCATTTGGAGGAAGAGGTTTTTTGTTAAATAATAATTTTTGGGTTAGGATAACCCCATCTAAAGAGAACTGATCATAAGGATAGATACACGGACAGAAAGTCTTTTAATTATTACTTTACTGTGTTTATCCTCACTGTTGATCTTTTGGAATTGTCATCAAGCCATCTTTGGGTACTTTCTTATTTTTATTTTTTTTAAAGTCTGAACGCTTCAAAGTCGTTATTGGAAGGACGCTAACAATCTTTGAAAAAGAAAACGATCCGTCAATGCTGCGATCAAAAAATGCTGGCCGTTTTATGCAATATTTAAAAAGGGAAGGCGATTATGTTTCTGTTGGTGAAGTTTTTGCTGAAATGGAATCTATGAAAATGGTTATAAATCTTGAAGTATCAAAAGCTGGTGGAAGACTTATTCAGGTTTATTTTAGTTAATAAAATTTTCCTTACAATTTAACTTACAATTAGGTAGCACAACCTGGACACGTTCTCTTCCCTGGTACTCTTATTGCAAGACTAGAAGACCAGGACGATGTTTCAACACAAAAACCTAAAAATTTTGTTGGTCGAATGGAAGAGTGGGATTCAGAAATGACAAAGGATCTATTAGATAGAGGAAAAAGCCGTTTGGATACTAGTTTTGAAGATCTCATTTTGGTTATTTTTTATATAAATTTATCATCTTTAACCATTTTTTTAACACAGACTTGTAAAAACATTTTGTCTGGTTACTGCATGCCTGAGCCTTACTTTCATGATCGAATTGTCCGCCTTGTCGATGATCTTTTTTGTGTTTTAAACAATCCACAACTTCCATTTGCTCTGTTTAAAGTTATGTTATATGCTGTTGAAAGTCGCATTTGTCGCATGTCTTCGTATGGAAAAATTAAAAAATTAATTTCAAACATAAATTCACAACCATTCCCTGCTAATGAATTGGCTGAAGAAATGGAAAAATATCTTTGTACATTAAATCCAACTGAATTAGGAATTGAAAAGCAATATTTTGAATCTCTTATAAGAATTTGTGAAAGGTTTTTTTTATTTTTCCTGTAATTTTCATCATCCTTTTTAGGTTTAATGACGCTCTTCTTGGTCACTTAATAATTGTTATCTCAGAGTTTCTTGAAACTTTTATCGATATTGAACATCATTTTCAAGACGTTTCTTATGATAAAGGCGTTTCTTCAATAAAAACATTAATTTCTGATTCTTCAAGGTTTTTCTAATTTTTTAAACTTAAAAATTGTGTATTTAAAGAGTTGTTAGAATGGTTTATTCGCACACAAAAGTATTAGACAAAAACGTTTTTTTGAAAGAATTGCTTTCAAGATTGGATGATCAGTCCATAATCAAACTACAAATGCCTTTGAAACGAATAGCCAATATGTTTAATAAAGAAATTGAGCCAATTGCAATTTACATCAGAAAATTACTTAACAAAATGCATCAACTTTCTTATAACGAATTGTGTTCGAATGTATGGATTTTTTTAATTTAAAAAGTAAATTGTTCACTTTTTTTAGGAAAATTGCGAGCTTTATCGTTTACCTATTGGAGCAGAGAATTTAACACAACCAGATTCTCCATATTTAATATTTCGAACAAACGATCATGGACTTTCACGAATATTTGTCCGTTCATCGCTTAAGGATATTTCTTCACAAATAACTGTTCATGAACGTTTTGCACAAATTGAGTTAGAAAAAAATTCTTTTTATTTGTTTAAATTGTTTACTTATTTTTTAGCGAATCTACACTTTTACAGAATAAAATTGTCGAACTTTTGGACGGTGCTTGTGGTGAAATCCGTGTTTGTTGTGCTGCAGATAAATCGAAAAGTACATTTGATTGTAATCATGTTTTTATTCGATTGGAATTTGATACTCAAATTGGAAAAAAGAATACTGATTATTGGTGTAAATCTATTAAGGAAGCAATTAAACGATGTGAAAAGTATTTGATAAAGCATAGAATTACAGGTTTTCTTTTTTAATTAATAGAAATAAAAATGGACGATTTATTGCCTGATTATTTTACTTTTTTTAATTATAGAAGTTGAGGTTAATTATGATCAATTACGTTCTTCGACAAATTCCATCGCCGAACCTCTTCAATTTGAAACGATTAGAATTGTTTACATGAACGAAACTGGAGCCATTCCTGAAATTTGTGTTTATAGAGTATTTTTTCAAATTAATTTTCAATTAATTTTTGTTTTTTTAGATAAATGAAGAGAGAAGATTAATTCCTATAGAAAGCGGAGGCCATGCACGATTGGCAGGAAAAAGTTCAGCTACTCCACATCACACAATTCAGCAGGTCAATGTTCAGAAAAAGCGTTATCAAGCAAATAAATTGGGAACTACTTATGTTTATGATTTGCCTATAATGTTTGGAAAAGCTGCTTTTGACGAATGGACTTCGTTTAAATGTTCAGATCCTAAATCTTATTCATTGTATTACTTTTAATATTTTTTATTGGGGACCCTTTTTACCTTCAAATCTTTCTTTTTTTGGGTCAACCCAGTTGGCCAACACATCTTTTATCTATCTTTTGTTGGCCAACAGGGTTTGGCCAAAAGGACGTTGGCCAACAGGGAATTGGCCAACGGGATGGGACTCTTTTTTATTCTTTATCAAATGGTCAGTGGAAATTATGGTCAGACCTTTGGACAATTTAGATTTGGGTATTTTTTGAAATATTTCCACGTCTGACCATTATTTTCTTGTCAATTTGTGATTAAGTTGGATTGTAACGGATATGTAAGCATTTAACGTTCATTTTTAGAGCTTCTGAAATGTTACCTACTGAACAACAACTTGCAATTAATAATTCTGATGTTAGAAAATTAGCTAAAGGTTGGGAAAAAAAATTTTAACTACTAAAAAAGAATAAATTTATAGTTTACGAAATGGTTTTGACCACAGATGATGCTAATGAACAAATAAATGTAATTCGAGATGAAGAAGAATTAAACAGACGAATGTCATCGGGTTGTAATGATCGTGGAATGATTGCATGGGAAATGCAAATTTGGACACCTGATGCGCCGAATGGACGTTCAATTGTTTTAATTTCAAATGATATCACATTTCAAATGGGTTCATTTTCTATGAGAGAACATCGTTTATATCAAAAGGTTTTCTTTTTTAAATAATTTTTTGTCAATAAGCTCGTTGTATAAAATATGTTGAAAGTAGAATAATTAAAGTATTATTGTTCATATTAAGTGAAAAATATCTTCTAATTTTTATTATTTTTAGGCAAGTGAATATAGTCGAGTTAATAAAATGCCTCGCGTCTACATTGCTGCAAATTCGGGTGCACGTATTGGATTTGCTTCGGATATAAAAAACCATTTAAATATTGTTTGGAATGATGATGATAGACCTGAAGATGGATTTAGATATTTGACTTTAGACTCAAAAATAGATGAAAATTCTGAAGTTCTTTCACAGGTTTTTTAAGCTGTTTAGAATAATTAAAAAAGAGGAAATATTTCAGGTTGAATCAACACTTTTAAGCAATGGTCATAGACGTATTGATGCCATTATTGGAAAGGAGAGTGATATTGGTGTTGAAAACTTGGTTGGTTCTGGTTTAATCGCCGCAGAAACAAGTGCTGCTTATCGCAATGTTCCGACATATTGCTTGGTTATTTTTATTTTTTTTGGGTTTCAAGCCTGGTCTCTCTCTTATTAACTTTTATTTTTCCTTCTGGTAACTTAAATAATATTTCCAGGTTTCTGGACGTGCCGTTGGTATTGGAGCTTATGTTGCCCGACTTTCTCATCGAATATGTCAAGTTGAAAACTCTCATATAATTCTTACTGGTGCTGCTGCATTAAATTCTGTTCTGGGTAGAGAAGTGTATACCTCAAATAATCAACTTGGTGGACCTCAGGTTTAAATTTTATCTTTCCTTTTCTTTCTTACTCAATTTTGTAAGATTATGTATCATAATGGTGTTACCCATTCTGTTGCGCATGACGATATGGATGGAATAAAAAGAATTCTTCATTGGATAACTTACCTTCCTCAAGCGTTATTGCCATCATCAGCACAAACATCATCAAAAGAAGCCATTTTACCTTCATTGTGTATGTTAAAAGATGATAAAGCCAGAATGGTTCACACACAACCAACAAAAAGTGCTTATGATCCACGTTTAATGCTTGATCCACCGGAGGGTGGTGGTCTTTTTGATCGTGGTACATTTGATGAAATTATGAGTGGATGGGCAAAAACGATAATTGCTGGAAGAGCTCGTTTACGTGGACTTGCTGTTGGTGTTTTGGCTGTAGAGACAAGAACTGTGGAATGTGAAATTCCTGCCGACCCAGCGACACAAGATTCTCAATCAAAATGTGTTCTACAGGCTGGGCAAGTTTGGCATACAGATTCTGCATTTAAGGTTATTTATTCTAATAATATTTTATGGGCGGGAACTTTATTTCTCCGCCCTTAAACCTGCCTTTTTTATAAATTGCCCAGTGTGTATTTTATAAAAGCAAAAAGGGTGGAGACTATTTTTGCCTATTAATTTCATTGCTTTTCAGACTGCTGAAGCAATAAATGATTTTAATAACGAAGGACTTCCTTTAATTATACTAGCAAATATTAGAGGGTTTAGCGGCGGACAAAAAGGTTTTATTTGAATATATGTTAGGAGGGGGCTGTACCCAAGCCATATTATTTTAAAAAAATTAATGGGAAAATTGCCTATTAATCCTTTGACCTAAATAGAATTGTGTGTTTGTGTAGGGGTTAATTTATTTAAAAAATGTATTAAAATACTAGGGGCAGTTATTTACGGTACGGGTCACCTAAAGATATTTTAAAAAAAAGATATGTTCGAAATGGTTCTAAAATTTGGTGCCTGGATTGTCGATGCTCTACAAACATATACACAACCAGTAATAATTTATTTGCCTCCATTTGGTGAACTTCGTGGAGGTGCATGGGCAGTTTTGGATACTCAAATTAATCCAACTTGTATCACAATGTTAGCAGATTCAAACAGTCGTGGAGGTGTTTTGGAAGCAAATGGAATTGTTGAAATAAAATTTAGAGAAAAGGACTTGTCTGTTTTGCTTAAAAAATGTGATGAAAAAATGGCAAAATTGGAAGAAGAAGTGATTTTATTAAACAATAAAAAAGGGGAAAATAAAATTGTTGAAAACAATGAAGAAGAAGGAGAAAAAAAGAAGAGAAAAATACAACAAGAATATGAAAACCGTAAAGAAAAGCTTTTGCCAATCTGTAGAGCAGCAGCAGTTAGATTTGCTGATTTGCATGACACAACAGCTAGAATGCTTGCGAAAGGAGCGATTCATGTATTAATTAAATTTTTTTCTAATTAAAATTTTTTTTATTAATTTTAGGATGAAGTAGCTTGGCAAAACACTCGAAATTATTTTTATAATTTACTCTGTGTTCAGTCAATTAAAATGCAGATGGCTAAAAGGTACTTAACTGCTTGTATTATCAATTCTTCAACACCAACTTGTTCTTTCTCAATTTATGAACTGGAAAAAGGTTGTAAATGGGTAGATGAACATTTGACCAAACGTCAAATTCAAACAAGAAGCCTTGTAAACCCAAAGGAGAGGCCTTCAATGGATTTTTCTAAAAGGACCCGGTTTATTTATTTTTTTGATAATTTGTTGGAATACGCAAATGGGAAAGAATTTGTACAAGTTTTGGAGCAAGTTAAGGCAGATTCGCTTTTAAAGCAGCTTAAAATGTTGTCAACTAATGAAGAGCAGCGTGAACGTTTTGTTGCAGCTTTATTAGGAAAGTAATTTTTAAAAAATAAATTTAATTTTTTGAATTTTATACATACTGAAAATTAGAATTTTATATTTATTTTTAGAAGAGGAATTTTTATTTTATTTATTTTTGGCAAAAAAAGAAGGAAATGTTTTTAAATAAATTTTCCTTTTTTGCCAATTTTACAATAGCAAAAAATTTTTATTTTTTATTTATAGACAATCTATGGGGCATTTTTTAAATTATAAAATTTTTATTTTAATATTGTTGTATAATCCCGAAGACCTTTTTTTCACTTTTCTTTTTTTTTGTGGTGCATTTTCTTTAGATTTTGTGATTTACTCAAATATATTCTTTAGAATTTTATTTTTAGATTATTTTTTTTAATTTTTTATTTATTCTAATAGAATGACAATTTTCCTATTTTTCGATTCCTTCAGTTGTTTAGAAGGTTTAGGATCTCATAAATTCAAAGGTTTATTAAAGGTGCCAACTAAACATCTTTTTGTGCCCCAAACTCTGTTAAAGGTTGCTTGTCAAACCTTTATTTATTTTTTAATTAAAATAGAAAAGTCATTCTGTTATAAATTATTTAAATTGTATAGCTAAAAGTGTTCTCTCTTAATAAATTAGAAAAATAATAACATTCCCCTTCATTAAAAAAAAATTTTTTTGTTGTCTTAAAATCAAATCTTGCCTTTTTTTTAATTATTTATATGACAAATTTATATATTTTAAATATTTTTATTTAAATTTGTTTTATAATAATTGCTTAATATCTTGCTTTTATAAAAATTAATTTATTCATAGTGCCATTAAAAAAAAAGTATTCACTTTATTATTTTTAAATAAATTTATTTTAATTAAAATTAATTGTTCTTTTAGGTTAAAAACTTTTCTTTTGTTGTTGTTAATTTTTACAGACAAAAAGACATGTACTTTAATTATTATTTTAATCATATGTTAATTTAAATAAAATTAAATGTCTGTTATTCATAGACAAAACTTTAAGTGCACATTCCCTCCTTTTTTCAAATTTAATTAAAAGTGCATGTGTTTTTTGTTATAAACTTAAGTGCAGATTCATTTAAAATGTACGTTTTCTTTAATATTCTGATTTGTATTAAAATCTGCTAAAACTTAAGTTTATGATTTTTTCCCCAAAAACTGTGCTTCAAATATTCGTGTTTTTAATTTAAATTAATTTTTCTTTGTATTAAACTTAATTTTAATTTTCTAAAATTTATTTTTTTGAAAATTAAACATAAATATTTCGTAATAAAAAATATTTATTTTTTATGTCTATGCGTCAGTTTTATTTAATAATGCACTTTTTATTTAAATCTGTAAATAAAATCAAAAATATATAAACTAAGGAAAATTTTTTATATTAATTAAAATTAATTATATTTGTTATTTTCAATTTTGACCTAAAAAATGAAATTTGTCACCATTTCGCTTTTTATAATATTTTTAAAATATGCATCTATTTTTGGAATGTTTACTCCACATAATAGAGGAGGACAATTAAGGCGAACTTCTTCTGCAATAGTTACAGCTATAGCAAAATCACCAATGTAAGAAATTAAATTTAAATAAATTTTTTAAATTAATTTAAGGCAATTAAAAATGATGGCGACTGGGCTCAATAAAGGTTGTAGAAGTGGAGGTGCTTTTGTGGCAAAAGAAGCGGATGAGGTCTGGAACAGAAAAAGTAGGTTATATTACATCTTTTTGGGGTTATTTTTAAGCTATGAGAATTGTTTATTTAATTTATTTAAGCGTATGTTATAAGCTATAAAGAGTTGGTCAATAATTTGGCCGAGTTTTCAAGCAATGCTTATACATCAACATTGAATCGGTTTCACAGATTATTAGTCACATTAGAACGTGATCTTGATAGACACCTTTTGCCTGTTGCTGGTGTTTTAAATACTATGATAAACGAGTATAATGACGATGAACGAAAGTTGACGACTATGGAAAACACTATTGAGGGATTAAGAGGCAATATTGTAAACACACTCTTAAGTGTATTAAACGGGGTTAAGATTATGCTAGCTGAAGATGAAGAAGAGATAGTTGAAGAAAATCTTTCCAATTTTATACATGAAAGAACAGTTTATAGAGAGACGGTAAATAAAAACTTTCTTTTTTAGTATTTCTGTATTTCCGGAATGTTTTGAGTATTTTCATGTCCTTACAGGCTCAAACTTTATCTCCAAAATACGATAAAAGATTTAAACTTTGGTTTAATGAAAAGAGAAATTTATTAGAGCAAACCAAGCTTTGCTACTTAAACAATGATATTGTCCATCAAATAAATCAGATTGATGAAAAGCACAAAATATATGAAGAAAATATTTTGCAAGCCAAAAAATTAGTTGGTGCGCCAATTAATTCCAACGAGACTTCAACAGATGAACCAGGTTTTTGGCAAAGGGTTTCTACACAATTAGGAAAACTTTCAAGAGAAGTTTACTACAATTTAGCTAAAAATGTTCCAATAAGAAAACTCAAAAGAAGTCTTCGAGACTGTGTATACGCAGAATATAAATGGAGGGACATTATTAGATTAAAAAATTCAGTAGAATCGATTAAGAAAGATTCTCTTCTAATTAATCGAACAGCTGATGAAGTAATTCAAAATTATTCGAAAATGACTAAGCTTTTAAAATTGTTTAAATTAAAAGAGAATCCACAATTAATGTATCATGCTCAGGGTGCTTCAACTTCCGAAATAACTTCAGTTAAAAAATTGGGTACCATAAATAAAGAATTTTAAATATATTTAAATTCTTATTTATAGATGATGAAGTAGACCATTTAAATTCTCTATTAGAACAAGTTAAAAGCAAACCATTAATAATTTATTTGATTCATTTCTATGAGAAAAATTTTGAACCGAGAAAGCCAAAAACTGTCATAATCGAAAAATATAAGCTTCAACAATGTAGACAAATTGGTCTAAAAATTTTGGAAAAAAATTTTGAAGGGCTTAGTGAGGATAAATGGACGCCTACCATTATTACCCATATTCTTGCTGTCTGTTTTTAAATTTAAAAAATATTTTTTATTTCACTTCTAGCTTTACAAAATAATTCTGGATAGTTCTGGTAGATTTATAAATGTATTAGTTGGTAAAGGTGAATTTATATTTACTGATAGAGAATACTTATTCTAAAAGAATGTAAATACATGTAAATACAATTCCTCTTTTCATATAGAAATAAATTCTGTTTATATTCTTTCTCTTTTAATTATTGTAAATTATTATTGTAGAAAAAATATATTCACTGTATTTATTCAGGAAAACTTTTTCGCTAAACTTTATTCCGGAAAACGTTTCTTTTATTAATTAAACAAGAGAAAAAGTCCTTTTGTAAATTTTAATTAAATTATTCTTTAATTTAAAAAAGTAATCCTTTGACGCGTAAAAAATATCTAATTTTTAATCAATTTATCTACTCTTTATCCCTTTCTTTTGATGACCTAAATTATTTAAGAGTTTAGCTGATTCTAAGAAAACCAGAAATGATTTTCGCTCCATTTTTAGCTTTAACTATTTTTGGCATTTGAAAAAAAAATAAAAGAGAAAAGTTTAACAATTTTTAATTAAAAAAATGTTCAGAATATTTGTTTATTTATTTATTTTTATTTATTTTGCAATTGCTGAGATTGTGGAGAATAACCTGGTTAATTGTCCAAACAATGGAGAACCCAAAAAAGATGAAGAAAGTGGAGAACTAATTCAATGCTTGCCTGGTTTGATTTAAATAATTTTATAATTTAAAGGAAAAAAAGGTTGGTCTTCCGAAGCCTCTTGTGGACCTAATTATTTATGCTTTTTTTCCGGATTTAATTATCAGTGTTGTCCATCCAATGGGAATGAAAACGAAGATTTAAATAATCAAAAATTAAAAAGTAAGGAAGAAAAAAAATCTGATAATGAAGAAGACGATTGTCCAGAAGATGCTTTAGCTGTTCTCGACTCTGCTGGGGATACCATGCGTTGTGATAGTTCAGGCCGGTGTCCACAGGTTTATCCAAGTTTATTAAAATATATTCCTTTCATTATAGCCACAAATGTTTTGTTTCTCTAAAACAGGCGTTGTTTCTGAAAATTCTGTCTGTTGTGAAAATTTTTTCTTTAAAGAAAACGAACAAAATGAACATTTAAATAACAAAAACATAGAAACAGAAGTTTTGCATTCAAACAACATTTTGGGTATTTCAACAGAAGCATTCATAGAAGAAAACAATTTATTAATTTCAACAACTAGTACAAAGCAAACATCAACTAGCACGACAACAAATCCAACAACAATAAAAACAACAACAATTTCAAGCTTCCCAACATTGTTGTCTTCAACAAACTTAATCAAACTTGAGCATGAAAAAGTTGTTTATTTGTTTTACTTTAATTTAATTTATTAAGTTTCCAAAACTTGTTGATGTCAAAGAAGGAGAAAAAGGCCCTAAATACGATGTTTATGCAAAGGGAGAAGAACAAGAAAAGAATGGTTCAATAGAAGGAAATAATGAAGAAAATAATGATTCTGCCAAAAATTTTCTTCTTGAACAAATAAAGTAAAATTTTTTATACTTAATTTTAAAATACTTTAAGTTTCATATTTAAATTTAAAAAAATTATTTTAGACAAGGTTGGCCTTACAATGACAAATTTTACAGAGAACCAGAGCCTTCGGATGCTGAAGGTTTTTTTTTTTTAACCAAAATAATTTTAAATTTATAATTAGATATAATTGTTCTGCGAAGGAGAGGTCGACCAGAAGCAATTGTCCATTTTCCAAACTGATTTTTATTAGTAAAAAAATTTCTCCAAGTTTTTTTAAATTTAATAAAATTTTCCTATTCAATTCTTTTAATAAAAAAAGATATATACAAAAGAATTGAGGATATCCTCAAGTACGTAAAGACTTAGTGTACGGTAGGTATTAAGTGAAGCGGAACGGGCCTGTTGAGTACCGCCAGTTGAGTCCCAGCGAACTTTAGGATACTTTAACTAAAGTACGGTTTGGTATAAAAAGTTTCTTTTTGTACTATTAGATAGAGAATGAAAAGGTCTACAAAATACCAAAAACTCATAATCATACGATAAATATAAAAAAAGTTACGGTCGAAAAACCTCCGAAAAATAGAATTTTCTTAAGTTTTTAGACCGTAACTTTTTTTATATTTATCGTATTGATTATGAGTTTTTGGTATTTTGTAGACCTTTTCATTCTCTATCTAATAGTACAAAAAGAAACTTTTTATACCTAACCATACTTTAGTTAAAGTATCCTAAAGTTCGCTGGGACTCAACTGGCAGTACTCAACCGACCCCAACCGTAAGTGAAGAGAACATTTTTCTCCGACTCAAGCGGCTCTTTTGAGTAAACTAAATTTTTTGGCATTTTGTTGTCAACCATTATTCGCAAAACACGAAATAGTTTGCAAAATAAAGAGAATTAGAGATAAAAAGAGATCAGAATAACACAACCGAGATAACCAGAAGTTTAGAGATTTTTTCGTTTTGCTTCTTAAAGTTTTTATGCCTTTCTTTCCATAATCCTGCTTTATCTGATCGATTTGAAGCTTTTCAGGCCTGTTTTCTTAAGTTTTGACTAATTGGAATTTTGTTTTTCTAGAACTTTCTATCGCCAACTATTCGCGAGCCTTAATTAGCAAAATAGTGTGTGAAAGAGAATTAGAGATTTAGAAACAATGGCTTCTTCTCTTGTAATTTGTTTGGAGCTTCATGTATGGTCTTGTTTCCGCTTCTTGCTACTCCTCTCAGTCAATATTGGAAGCCATTTCGAGGTTTAAAATATTTATTTTAATTTATTAAGAGATAATCTTAGACTTATTTTCAGGATCTTGATGAAGATTATAACCTGACAAATCAATGCACAACGAAGAGAAGCTGCATATTGGGAGAACTTTCTGGTTTCTACGGAATGAGTATATATAAATCGTTCTCTTTCTCTACTGATAGAATAAAAGGTTTCTTTTGATAGTCTTTTACCTTATTATTTATTATATTTAGTGCCGTGACACTTTTGCCTTGATTTGGTGAACCCTCCGGATGTCGCATTTGTTGAACACCTCCTGGTGGAGTACCGAGTTCTGTAGAACCTCCTGAATGAGAACCAGTTCTATTAACCTCCTGGTGGAGTACGAGTGCTGTAGAACCTCCTGAATGAGAACCAGTTCTATTAACCTCCTGGTGGAGTACGAGTGCTGTAGAACCTCCCGATCGAGCTCGGTATAGAACCAACATCTGTTGTGTTCACTGAATCAGTCTCTGTCGGTTGCTAATTGTGTTCACTATACCAGGCTCTGCCAGTTTGTTCATGGAACCAGGCTTTTTCAGTTGCTAATTGCGTTCACTATACCAGGCTCTGCCAGTTTGTTAATGGAACCAGGCTTTTTCAGTTGCTAATTGTGTTCACTAAACCAGGCTCTGCCAGTTTCTAATTGGGTTTACAAGTGGTGGGTGTCGGAGCAGTGTGCATTGAATCAGGTTTGGCTGTTCAATGAATCCAGTCCTGGCGGGTCTGAGTTTGGAATCATGCTGTGTAGCGCGGTATTCACGAACTCAGGTGTGTGTCATGGCTGTGTTCGTTGAATAATGCCAGGGAACGCACTCGGTTCTGAGTAAAACTTCATACCCACGTAGTTTTGCTCAGGGCTTGAGTCGTTCCTCTTGTTGTTCCTGTTGGCGCTTGCTTCTCCTTGGACTACTATATTTGTTGTCATAAGCATGTTCCAGGTTTTTTTAACTTCTAACTACTTAATAATTTCTTTATATTGTTTATGTGTTGACAACATCATTCTTTGTTGGACGTTGTCAAGGCCATCAATGCTGGGTGTCGTGCAGTGTTCATTGGACCGGGTTCTGATGAATTTTCAATCTGATGAAAGGTTCACTTTCCATTGTGATTTAATTTTACAAACAAGTTGTTAATTTTTTATTTTAATAAACTTTTAAATAATTAGTAGATGAATAAAAATAGTTGTTTAATTTAAGTTCATAAGAGATAGGGTAACTTTCCTGAGCGTTGAGGACAACGACAATAGCTGGATAATTTTAGAATAAAAAAAACAAGTTTTTAAACCTTCCATCTGTTCCAGGCCCTCCATTATCACCCATGTTACCAGGTGGTCCTTAATTTAAATAAGAGTAAACTAGAGTGTAATATTCACCTTCTTTTCCTTGATCTCCTCGTTCGCCCATATTTCCTGGCTGTCCTCTTTGCCCTGATAAACCAGGCTTTCCATCTGTTCCAGAGTGTCCAGGGACTCCTTGAGGACCGAGTGGACCTTTTACACCTAGGTATTTGCGAACTTATTATCTTAAAGACAATTTTTACCTGGAGCTCCCATTTCTCCCTTTCCACCAGAGGAGCCATTCCTCCCTGGATTTCCTGGAGGTCCATTTTTGCCTGGCATTCCTGTTTCTCCATGAATTCCTTGAGGTCCAGGAGGACCTGGATACCCAGACAATCCTCTTGAGCCTGGCTCTCCTTCTTGGCCTGGTTGTCCATCTTCGCCACGTTCTCCAGGAGGTCCAGGGAAACCTGGAGGTCCCCCGGGACAAATTCTTTAGAATTATTTTATATTAACTAGTATTTCTAACACCTGCAACTTAATTCCCCTTGTTGAATCATAACTGGAGGACTACATCCATGTTGACCAGTTGTGCCTGGGGCACCTTAACTTGTTTTTAATGTAAAATTAATTTTCAAGATTTTTATTAAAATTTCTTAATTTATTATCTACCAGGTTTTCCGGGTTCTCCATCAATGCCTGGCTTTCCTTTTGGCCCTGCATGCCCAGCAGGACATTTATTTTCTGCCAAACATGTACATTGTCCTGTTTGCGTTATCCCCCCAGAATATTCGTTTGTTTGACGACGTTGCCTCTTTTCAGTAATTATTTAAAAATTAATTAAATATTTTAACCCTTATTTTATCCAAAAGGAATGTTCCAATATCTTTATTCTCATCTTTATTATCCCCACTGATAAAGTTAATCTTTTTCCAAGCTTGAGATTGTAATTTATTGAACTCCTCCATTTCCTTTAAATTTATTGAAGGATACTGTAGTCTTAAAATTTTTTCTTTTTTTACATTTTCCAAGTCTTCAGTCATTTTACTAATTTTCCCAATTAATGTTGGAATAAAATATCCACAACCAACAAGAGCACAAATTGAGAAAAACACTGATAGTTTTGCTGCTAATTCTGTTGAACACATTTTAATAATTTATTTATGGGAACTACACATGGAATGATAAATAAAAATAAAACAAAATGCTTACAAAATAACTAGTTAAATGTGCAAAAGTGATCAGTTTCATCCTTCCCGTCGTATACTTTTACATTAGATGGGCGATATTCGCGGATCTAAAAATTATAAAATAGCCAAAAAAGGCTAAATATTAAGGAAGCGGCAATAAAATGAAAAACTTTGCGTATGTAAAAGAAAAAATGGGCAAAAAATTAATTAGAGAGTATAGAACTTGTTTTGATTAAAAACAAGGAAAGAAGTTAAAACTGTTCAGGTTTTTATTCAAAATGTTCTAAAGGTTACGGTAGTTTACTGTTTTTTTGAAATTAAATTTAATAAAATATTTTATAGTTAAATTTCAATAATTTTTACTTCGGTGATTCATCATATTACCTAAAAAAAATTGTAAATATGTGTAAATAAATAAAATTTATTTTTTTTACTCTTAATTATGGGGAATCAAAAATAATTATTCATATAAAATTCAGCTAATGAAATATTTCATTTTTTATTATATTTTAATTTTGAATGGTTTTCAGCTCATTTCCTTTGTTTCTCAAGAAGAAATACTTGAGTAATTATTTAACAAGTTTTTTAAAGTTTAAGTTTAGATTCTGAGTTTAATTTATTCTTCTAATTTCTAAGTTTAGTTAAAGAAAGGTTGTCAAGCAAGACACAAAATTAAGAAATTTGAAAATTTAAACTTGAAATTTTGAAACCTTAAAAATTTCAATTTTAAAGGAAACCCCTCTGGCTCACCGATAGAAATGGAGAACATAATTTTGAGCCTTATCTTGTTCAGAAACAGTGCGTTCCTCATTATGATTATATTCTACAGTACTTCTACAGAATAGCCTTTCGATTATATAAATATCAATTTTGTGGGGGAAGGGGGTAAAGAATTTTTATTTAAAATAATTAACTTCATTAAGAATGTTAATTTGTTATGTTGGCCAATTAGGTGATGAAGTTAATTCCCAGCTTAGTTATGGACAGATTTCTTCAGTTCCTTATAGGATTATTAATTTTGATAATAATGACATAGCTGCCAGTTGTGATAGAATGAGAAATTTAAAAAGAAAATTTTGCAGTAAAAAAGATAAAAAATGCTTAAAATGGACAACGGAACCAACTTTTTCTAATTCAACTAGTAAAATATTTGGAAAATATAGTTGGCATGGTATTGGATTAAAAACTGATCAAGTTGGCAATTTAATTATTAAATTATCTACAAGTAATAGGACGTTTGTTTTAACCTTTTTTTAATTTAATTTAATTAAAAAACCTCTAATTTACAGTTTTATTATTCCTCGAGACAAATTCACAGAATGGGCAATTTTAAAACTTTCCAGCCCTTACATTTCTCATTGGGGTTCTTTTTTCTCAACAAGTTTTGGTTTGTTTTTTGCCTTTATTTAAATATTTGTTTAATTAAAGGACCCGCTAGGGATTTTGGAAGACTTGATGATTCTAAAGAATGGTTAGAGGAACAATTCCAAATATCAATAAAAGAGGATGTTGATGTTAGACAGGAATATATTAAATTAATAACTAAAGGAGCTTATCTGTAAGAAAATTAATTTTTAAAATAAACGCCTGAATTTCCCTTTCCCTTAATTTTCAAAAGCTTCAAAAGTTGAAATAATTATTTTTTAAGGAACAATTATGCGGGTATTTGGTCCATTGGTTTGGACCTGTTACCTTTAGTAACTGAAAATAAAATTTCTCTTTTTGTTTGGAGAGATAAATGTTGTGAATTAGAAGCTTGGGTAAGTTTTAAATTAATTTAAAACTAAAAAATATTTTATGCTTTCACAGTTTTTGTCTCCTTTTGTAGAGAAAGCAACCGTAGAAAGTAAAGAAGAAAGACAAAAAAGAGAGTCAAGGATTCATGAACACAATAAAATTCCTATTAATCGCCCTATTCGTATTTCTGATGGAATTTTAATGGAGATTAGGGGATATGTTAAATTAAAGGCAAAACAAATTCTTATTCAATTGGAAAATAGATATCGTTTGTTTTAAATAAAAAAATTCTAATTTTTTAAATATTATTTTAAAGCTTTCTACAAGAAAATGGAAGCAATTCGATGGACTGCTAATTGGGAGAATGAAACAAGCCCTGAATTTCGTTTAGAAAATTTAATTGTAGGTTTAAAACTGTAGATATACATGATTGCATACTGTATTTATCCTTTAATTACCCATAGAAATTTTTAAAGTAAATACAGTATATTATGCAATTTTTAAAACCGAGAAACGGGAAATAAACTTACAACAGGACCGGGAAACGGGAAATAATCTTTAACGGGACCGAGACCGAAATCGGGAAACCGGGAATTCCCGTCCCGGTTTCAACCCGGGATCAGCAAAAAAGCCGGGAAAAGGGACCAAAACCGGAAAATGGGATCTGATTCCGGCCCGTTCCTAGCTCTTGATCTGTTTAAAGTTAGGAATTTTGAAAAAACCTGAAATGGGAACGGAAAACATGAAATTAACCTTGAACTGCGAGACGAGAAACCGGGAATTACCGTTCCCGGTTTCAGCCCGATTTCAGCAAAAAAACGGGAAAAGTAACCGGGAAATGTGAAACTGACCCCGACCAGTTCCTGCTCTTGGTTAGAATCTACAATTAATAATAAAATTCAAGTTTGGTGGAAAATGGACTGAAATGAAGCCAATAAACATAATAAACAGAAATATGAAACCTTGGAGCTTTTCCCGTGGATCTAATTTTTTAATGGAAGTTGAATTTTGGTCTACATACATAACATTTACAGTGAATTGTATTTGGACAATGGATTTTACTTTTGGCCCTAATGTTTACTTTGCCTTTGAAGATATTTATTTGTTAACGGTTTTGTTAATTAGTTTGTGTTAAAAAAGAATAAAAATAATTAGATTGAAGGGCCCAACGACATTGAACTTGTAGAAAATATTGAACTTATTCCCCCTGATTATGGAACAAATGAACAAAATTGGAAGGTTGGGTTAAGAACGGGAGATGGAATTATGCTTAGAGGAAGCATTAAAGAACGAGATCCTTCAGAGATTAAACAATTCTTTGGTTTAAAAGTTAGCTTTAGACAACTTAGCATTTTGGATCATACCTCTCTTTTAATGAAGCTTATTATTGACATTGATGAGAAACAAATACTTTTGGGGAACGATTTGGTAAATAACCTTCAAGTTTAATTAAGCAAGCTTGATCTTATCTTGCTTCTGAAGCAAAAAACTAAACTCCAAAAACACTCCCTTTTTTCAGTACGTAGCAAAATCATTACCATTTGATGAGCAACATTCATTAAAGGCTGGTGAACAATTTGAAGTCTATTTTCGCTGGAACGAAATTGATGAATTTGAAGTATGGTTAAATAATCGACGTTTGGATTTTAGATTTGGAGAAGAGCGTATATATGCCATGCAACTTGATGAACTTGATTCTGAAATAAAATATCCTTATTTGGTTCAGGTAAAAAACCAGATTGCTTCCAAAAAAATTTTAAAAAAAATTCCAAACGATTAGAATAACGAGAGTCGACTCTATTAAATTTATTTAGGTCAGTGGGGAAGTTGATTTGGATTATATTAATCCAATTTTTGTTGTTCAAAGAACCCCGTTAGTAAGCAGAATGAACATGTTAGACTCAGAAAATAAACCTGTACTAAAAATTCGTGGAAAAGTAATGCCTTATGATATTGACGATGTTGATACAATAAACAATGAACGTGGCTTTTCAGTCTCATTTTTTCAAGAAGGGTTTGATCCTGAAACGTTAATTCGTAATAATTAAACTAATTTTTCCTTTAACTTTATAAATAATTTTCCTTTAATTTAAAAAGCAACACTTATTGAAAAGAAAGTTACCTTCTCTGTAATATTTTCTGTCAACAGAACAGAAAGAATTACCATAGCTCGCATTGATGCAAAAGGTTTTAAAATTGAACGTATGACTAATTTACCTACAAATTTAATTTCAATGGGAAAAGAATTTTTATTTGAATTTGGTGCTGTTAATACTTGGACAGGATATTTTAAGATTAATAAATTCAAAAATATTCCTTTTGATTTTGGTGCGTCAATTGGTGGAATTAACAAACTCTTGGTTAATTTTTTTACATTAAAACTTACTGAAATTATAAGTTTAAACTTTAAAAAATATCTTAAGATTGATGGCAGCGTTTTACTTTTGGATGTTGTTTATTAAATTATTCAGAATAAAATTAAAAAATTAAATACAAGGGTTTTTACACCAATTTGCACTTTTTTCATTTTCTTTAAATTGAATACCTAAATGACAACTTCCCAAAATTGGACAGCAATCCTGAGCTTTGCAGATTTTTGATTTTTGTTTTATTCTATTCTTTTGTTGAGATTTTATTGAAGAACTTCCTTCCCCTCTCTTTGAAATTAAATTAAAATTTTTACTTCTTTTTTCAGTTAATTTAGCCTTATTAACAGGAAATATAGTTGCCATTGTTCTTTGTCCACTTTTTAATTTATTTTTTTGATTATTTATTTTGTCCCTGTTTTTAGCTGTTAATAGACATTGCTTTTCTTCTCTTCCACAGACTTTACTGCCTATACAGACTTTCCATCTTTAAATTTAAATATTTAACAACCAAAAAAATATTTAAAAAGTAACCTGGATTGAACTCCTCCAAGAGTTTTTTTATTATTATTAGAAGCTTTACATTCTGTCCATTGTGTCCAACCAAGAGATTTTTGTTCTGATGCTGCTTTTCTTTCAATAAAATCTTTAAAGAAAAATAATAAAATATTTTAACAAACCTTTTCTTCTAATTTTATCATTTTCTTCTTCTTCCTCTTTCATTTCATCATCTTCATTATTAAATTCACGATTTTCATAATCGTCTGCTTCTTCATCTTCGTTTTTATTAGTCCCATTTCCAGGCTTTAATGTTGTTGTAGATGTAAAGAATGAAAAGCCATAGCAATCTTAAAAAATTATTATTTATTACGGTGAATCTTTCCCAATTACAAAATGTTATTGGGGAGAAAACGGACAAAATGTTACTAGGAGAAAATTGACAAAATGTCATTAGGAGAAAAGAGACAAAATGTCATTAGGAGAAAATGGGCAACATGTCATTGAGAAGAAAATAGACAAAATGTCAATAAGGAGAAAATGGGCAACATGCCAATAAACGAAAAGTGACAAAACGTCAGTACTTACCAGTTTCAAAATAATCAACTAAATCAGAAGTTTCTATTGTAAACAATTCTGGCTGACTTTTACGATCCTTTAAAGATCAATTTTAAACTTATTTTAAAAAAATTACTTCAGTATTTAAAATACAATTTAGACGAGGTTCTTCAAAATAGAACATTCCGCTAGAGCAAAGAAAACCATAAAGATGCTGACCTTTTATTTAAAAAACATGATTTGTTTTAGTATTTTGACAAACTTTTTAAGCATTTATCTAAACATTTTTGCAAACTAGGTGAATCTACAACTGCTTCTGCAAACCCTACCAAAATCATTTGTGGAAATCTTCTATAAATTGAATGTTGGCAATCGCTTAAAAAATACAATTTTATTTAACTTAAAACAATTTCCTATTTTATGTGTCCAGACAAGTAGAAAACCTTTATGTGAATTATTTTATTTAATAAGGACAATCTCACTGAAACTACTCCAAGGCAAACCCCTTATAAATTTAAACTATTTTACTTTGACAATTCCTGATCAACACAAACTTTTTCCAAATAATCCGTTCCATTTTTTTGTTTAAGTTGTCCATTACCCAAGGGAACAGCCGTTTCCGTTGAGAAAACACAATCTCTAGTTGCAATTGTATATTCAAGTGATTTACAGTTTTCTTGCTGAGAACAGAGGTCTATACAGCTTTGTTCATTAGGTAAAGTCATCCGTTGTTTGTCTTCTCCAAAAAGTTCAAAACCATTGGTGCGCAGAAATCGCGTTACTTAAATAATGAGAAAAAGTCAATTTTCAGGTCCAAGCACCTTTTAAATTAAAACCTTGATTAGATTGACATAGACCGTCATTATTTTTTAAATGTTCTTTTTCCTCTTTTCTACTATCAGGTTTTAACAATTCTAGCAGCATTAACTGTTGTTGCCCTTCTTCATTCTTTTCTTCAAAGTTATCATTCCTTGTTTTCTTTCCATTTAATAATCTTGAACTGTTATTAATCGTTGTATTAATTTTTGATTTATTTGAAGATGTCTGGGTGTAAGGCTTTAATTAAAAATATTTTTTAATTTTACGACAACTGGAGGGTCAGTAATTGGCCAATTAATAGGTGTAGATTGTTCAATTGTATTAAATTCAAATAGATTTAATGGCATTGTGGCGGCTGGGACTTGTATCTGTTTTTGTTCAAATGATGTTCCAGTAAGGGAAATAGCTGTCAATGAATAGCAATGAATAGCTGCTGTAGGTTCAAAATAATCTCGAGTTTGGAAACGGAGTAATCTGAACAGCAAAAATGTTTAAAAATCATCAACTTTTAAGGAAAGAGAAAAGTTTTTCATCATTAAGTAAACTAAATTTTGTACTTTTCCTTAGGGACGGGTTAACCTTGGTCATTCCAATTATTTTATATTAAACTCCAAACCTTGCAGGCGACTGATCCCCAACATGAGCAAAAAGATCGCAAACTTGGTTAATATTGTCATAGACAAAAGATCGACAAGTATAATGACCAACTTGTGAACGAAGACATTGAATTTTACAATTAACCAGGGAAATACTAGAACGACGTTCATACGGTTGTGCATTTACTATTATACTTTAAGGAATTAAATAACCAAATTATTAAAATAAAAAACCTGTTCAAGTAACGACGAAAGCACGGATCACCTTTCAAAAAATGAAAAGGGAAACAATATTTTTAAAGTTACTTAGATCTGGCAATGCTGTCAAAACTTGCTGTTCATTATTTCCTTTATCTTCTTCAGCAGAAGTTAAATTTGTTGACCTGTTGAAATTAAATACAGGCATTGAAGTCTTCCGACGATTAATTTTGTCTATTCTCAAAGATGCCGTTTTATTGGAAAAATTATTGAAGGCATTCAACGATTTGTGCGGGGGCAACTGAAGAAATAAATGTAAATTTAAATTGTTGAAATAATAAATTACCCTTTCACGAGCATAAACGGTACATTTAAAGAAAAGAACAAACAAAATAAAAGTAAAAAATGTAAATTTAAAATTAATTAATTGAAACATATCTTTTTAATTAAATATTAAGAATTGCTTTATATATATTTTTAGATATAAAATAAAGATATATATGGCGCAATTCTCAATTAAACTTGAATCAAGGACATTTAATTTACAATAGGAAAGAAAGAAAAAGAAAATACAAAAAACTACAAGTGGGAAAAAACACATATTCTGATTTCCCTTTTATTTTTTCCGGAAAACTTGAAAAGTTTCAGTAGTACAAAAATATTTATTTTCAGTCTCGCTTGCAGCTAAAAATTTTTTCCTCATTTGGTAAAGGATAAAAAATAAAACATTTTTATTTGAAAATAAAAGAACATTTATGTGTAGGAAATGACCTAATTTTAATTTTAAACTGCAAGAGAGGCAGAATAAGCATTTATTTAATCCTTAAATAATACAATACATGTTGGCAAGTTTAATTTAATTTTTTTTAATAAATTAATACCTATATATATTACCGTATTGTACACCTCTCTTATTTACAAGATTTACTTTTTCCTTTTTTTAATCTCTTGTTCTATCATTTTTTGCAAATCTTTCGATACTTTTCCAAATTCTGAGAGCATCTTTTTTTGAATTCTAGGTAAAGCTTGGCACAGAGAAGCAGCTATATTTTCTGATAAGCGTTGGCGTGCTCCTTGGTCTAGTTGCTAATTATAAAAAAAAATTTTTTAATAAAATATAAAAAAAGTCCCATACATTTTTCCACATATCTGCAGGTTGAGAATAATTATCATCATCACCACTTTCAAATCTAGCAACCAACGCTTTTTCAATGGTGAAATGACTTTCACGTGCAAAAGCTCCTGAAGGTTCAGGGCCTTTAAATGAATTTGGATAATAATTAGGAGAATCTCCTCCATTTTCGTCAAATCTGTCAAGACCATCTCTCTGAGTATTTTCTGCATTTTTTAAAGGTTTATTTACAGGCAAAATCATGTGATTAGGTCCAAGACGGTGGTGATGAGTATCCATGTAGGAGAATAATCTACCTACAAATTATTTTATTTTTGAAAATTCCGGTCTAGAAAAATCATAATTTTTAATTAAATTTGGATTAACCTTGAAGTAATTTGTCTGGAGAAGCTTCAATTCCTCTAACCATTCTTGCTGGATCAAACGCAGCTTGCTCTACTTGAGCAAAAAAGTTCGTCGGATTTTTGTTTAAAACTACTTGTCCAACTGATATTAATGGAAATTCTGTTTCAGACCAAGTTTTGGTTGCATCAAAAGGATTATAACGATATTTGGCTGCTTGTTCAAAAGTCATTACCTAAAAGATGATTTTCTGAATTAATCGGAATTTTGGGTTTGGAAAGAGTTGATAAAACTGTATACTTGCCTGTATTTTAAAGTTCCATTTGGGGAAATCTCCTTTAGCTATTGCATTGTACAGATCTCTTGTAGAATAATCAGGGTCTTCACTAGCTAATTTTGTTGCCCTTTCTGCAGTTAAATTGTAAACACCTTGGACTGATTGAAGTTTAAATTTGCAATATACTGCTGTTCCGTTTGCATTTACCTTTATAAAAAATTTTTTGTTAAAAAGAAAAACCTACCAATTTAAATGTATTGGTTCCAAAGCCATGCATTTTTCGAAATCCATCTGGAGTTCCCAAATCAGAAAATATTCTCATTATCATATTTATTGCTTCAGGTCTTAACGACACAAAATCCCAGACCATATTTGGATCATGCAAATTAGTCTTTGGATTTCTTTTTTGACTGTGAATAAAACTCGGAAAAAGTAGAGGATCTCGAATGAAGAATATTGGTGAATTGTTCCCAACTAAATCCCAATTGCCTTCATCTGTATAATATTTCATAGCAAATCCTCTTGGATCACGCATTAAATCAGAGCTTCCTTTCTCTCCAGCTATTTTTAAATAAGTTTTAATTAGAAGTTCATGAATAAAATACTCTCCCACTGACAGGTATCGAACCTATGACCGGAAAACTTCACCTATCAAAATCAAGTGAACTACCACTGATCCAAAGAATCTTCTGCGTATTCTACTTTTTTATTAAACATATGTATACTAAACCAACCATTTAAATTCTAATTCAGACCAAAACGAGCCCTTAAGACTTACCAACAGTGGAAAACCGGAAAAAGCAAGGTGTTATTTTCTTAATTTTTGCAAAAATTGAAGCTTTTGTATATTTTGTTATATCATGGGTTACAACAAAATAACCAAACGCTCCCGCTCCTTTAGCATGTACTACTCTCTCTGGTATTCTTTCACGATCAAATTTCATTAGTTCGTCTAAAAATATTTGATCCTGTAGAAGCATTGGTCCTCTCTCCCCAGCAGTTAAAACAGCAGTTCTTGTCTCAATTAAAGACCCATGTGAGGTTGTCATCACATCTATTGACTAAAAAAAATTTTTTGAAATTTTGAAATTTTGTATTACCTTCTTTTCTTTGCTATAACTTTCTAGCTGTAAAGTAGCTGGATCATTTCCATTACAAACATTTTGTGAAGGACAGCGTGAGTGATTGCTTATTTGTAATAAAATGATTAAAAGAAAAATTAAAATTAGATTTAAAGCCATTTATTAAAAATCTGTAATCTAAAAAATTATAATGCGTAGCATGAAAATAAATAAATTTTTGATTTAACCAAGTTTTAAAAGAAATGATTTTATTGAAATCATTTCTTTAACTGTTTAATAAAGTAAATAAATAAAAATATGATGTTTACACGTGGATAAGTTTTATAGGTAAGAAAAAAATTTTTTACTTTAAAATAAGATAAACAAGGAAATATCTTAAATTTAAAAACACTTTTTTTAAATATTTGTTTTAAAAATATTTAAAAATAAGAGGAGAAAAACAAGGTTAAAAAATAATTATCAAAACAATTTTTTATTGTTTTTTAAATTATTTTTTTTATTATTTTTTGTTCAAAATATTTTCAGCGAATTAAACAACAGTTTTATACCATTTTATTACTTCGCTAAATTTTTTAAACATAAATTAATTTAAAAAACCTTCCATGTTGGGGACCAAAGAAGAGCCTTTTTTAATTACTATTATTTAACTAAAATATAATTAAATTTAATAAATAAAATAAATTAATTTTTAATTTTTGGGAGTATTTTTAATATTTTATATAATACATTGAACTAAAAATACTATAAATGCAAATCTCAATTACACCTAAATAAATATATTTAAAAAACCGTTTTTAATTGTGTTTTGCTCATTTTAATAAGTTTATAGTAAAGGTTAACAATGTTTATGATTATTTTTGTTGGGAAAGTATCAATTTTTATTCAAACGTGTAAAATATTTTTAAAAAACTATGTTTTTAAATGCTGGAAAATATCAGAAAAAATGGGGGAAATTTTTTTAGTTTATCCCAACAAATTATTAAAAAATTTAATTCTACCTAAAAAAATATTTTTTAATTCAAAATTAATTTACGTTTAAGTAATGGCAAATTCCCTTTGATTAAATGACCAAGTATATTTGCATCTGATGCTCGTACAATTTTGTAACTATTCCAGACTAAAATTGATGATGAAGAGCTGTTGCTGTTATTATTATCTCCTTCCCCTTCCTAAAAAACAGAGGGAAAAAATTAATGTTATTTATTTAATAAAAAAGTTACTTCTGGTATTTTATTTGAGCTACCATTTTTGCTGTCTTTCTCCTTTGGCGGTTTCTTTTTTGTTAAAGGTTCAATTTCTACGTCGTCTTCAAAATCATCAATATCCTGGCCAGATTTAAGTGTGTACTCATTTTTAAATTCCATGGACATAAACTTAAATAAAAAAGTTTTTTCTGAAATAAATTCTGATTTTTAATTAAATAAAAAAATTCAACCTCTCCAGTATTTGTATTTTCAACATTAAAAGGTTTAAGGGTAAATCCAGGGCAATCAAAACGTAAAGCAAAGGTGCAAGGGCTAATTGATGTTTCAAATTTCTTAAAAAATTGATTTATGTTTTATATAATTTCAAAATTACCTCTTTTAATAAAGCAATCATTTGCTGTGCTGTATCTTCTCTATCAACTACGAATTGTAATCGAGCTTGACGTACAATGTTTGAAGTTCCTTGTGTTGGTGTTTTACTCCATTGAATAGAAAGCCAATGTTCCAAGTCAGAAAAGTAGTTCTAAAAAAAGTAAATTAGTCTAATTGTCATCCACAAATAAAAATACTTCAACGAGTATATCGTTCTCACAGTAAACATGAATATCATAACGATAAAACAATTCAGGATTTGGCCCTAGTAGTGGAAACCGGGTTAACAGATCAGACAAACAACCACCCTCTGAGTAACTGAATGCGCCAATTGATCTTGAAATACTAGAAACAGATAAAAGTGCCGAGAGATTCTTTTCAAAATTGGACTCTTGAGTACCTTGAGAAATTAAAGGTTATTTGTTTTAAATTGTGTCTTCATATTTATTTGAAATTCTGATATTAACATTAGTTAAGAATAAAATACCTTTGAAAGCAAATGGCAAGTAAATTTTTAAACACAATTTGTGTTCCTTTTCCTCTTCAGCGCCGATTTCTTTGGGTAATAATGTACTAATCTTAGAAAGAAAATCTGTAATGTTTTCAATGCCATTCTCCCAATTAAGTATTCCCTGCAGTGTAAGAGAACGAAAACCATTTATTCCTGAGGATGGTTCTCCACTTTGTGTAGGTAGTATCTTCAAATAAAGTTACCAATTTTAAATTAAATTATAAACCTTACAGTTAATTTTTCTTCCATACTCCCTTGATAAATTTCAAAAAATTTGTTTTTGTTTTTTTCTGCACTTTCAGCATTCCCTTCCGACTGTTTTATTAGAATATCATGTAAAAATCCTTTGCTATCAAGTTTAAATTTTTCCCATAAATTTTGGACAGTTCGTTCATCTTCAATCTTTCGTTTGCTCATTCTTGACCTGTAATTAAATAAATTATTATTTCTAAAAAAAATTAAAAACATGTATAGGATTTAGTAAAAAATAAAGAAATCAATTTAAAAAAGAAAAGAAATTGGATGAAAAATAAAGGTAGACGAAATAGAAAATGAATTGAGATGACTGGAATGATGCTTTTTTAGTTTTTTTAAGCCACATTTGTTGCCGCTTTTTGTACTATAAAAAAGTCGTTATGAAAAAAGTAATGATTGAAAATCATCAACTAATCGCTTGATACTTTTGATATAGAAACCCAGAATATCAACAGCTTAGAGATCACAGTAAAATAAACTTAACAGGTTGTAAATTAATTTTGACTTGCGTTCTTGCTTTGATGTTGCAAACTTATTCTGAATTTTGTGCTATTTTATTTTTCTGATTTTATAATCAAAAATGTGTTATCTTTTAAGTATGTTAGTGAAACACATGATTAAACACCTGTATTTTTCTAAACTCTTTTTGAATTAAAAAAAAAACATAAAAAGCTGTTGTTTATTGTTTCAGTAAAAATTTTTAGAGTGTTAAATTGGTAAGGGATTTGTATTGATTTAACAAAAATTAAAATAAAAAAAAAATTGTTAAAAATAATTTAGATTAAAAAAACAAAATTATTATAAACAAATAATTCTTTTAAATACTTTTCATTATTTAAGAAAAAAATGGATTAATAAATTTTAGCCGAAAAAGCTTTATGACGCAAATTACAAAATTGGCAAACTAGAAATTTATGTCACGCAAAAATAAAATATATTTTTGAATTTCCATAATTAAATAACTGAAAATATTTAAGCAATATTAATTAATTAATTTTTAAAATTTTAAATATATTAGAATTTTTCTTAATCTTTTTAACTTTATATTCCCTCATATTTCTTAAGATAAAATTTAAAATTTTCTTTTCAATTTTTCTTGTTAACTATTTTTCACTAAAAACATAAGGCATAAACATAATTGTTAAAGTTTTTCTTTTTAATTTAAATATAAATTCAAATTAAATGTAACTTTATTTTCTTTATAACTTCCTATTAAATTTTCTCTCTATTTTCTACAAACTCATGGTAATAAATTAATTAATACGAACAACTTTAATTTAACTTGAAGTTGTAGTCATTTCCTTTCTGATCTTTTTAAACGTTTTTTACAATTTACACACATCTTTACTGTTAATATTCTTCTTACATAGAGTATAATTTTACCAAAAAATTATCCTCTTTTTCCTTTCTTTGAACCTTTTACTTTTTGATCTAGCCCAAAAGACCAAACTTTAAATAATCAAAAAGTTCACTCAACCTACCCAGAGTCTGTTTAGAATTAAAACTTAAGCATACAGTTTCTTTTCAAGTCTTAAATTTTATTGACATTAGAGTCCTAAATATATTTTCATTTTCTATTGACCTTTTGGGTTATAAATCTTTTTTGCATTTCTCGCAAACATTTATGTGTTCTTCGTTCCGCTTCCTTTTTACCTTCTTTTTAGTATATTGCCAAAGAAGCGTGTGTATGTATTTTTCATGCGCATATACAAAATTAAAACTTATTTTATTCTGCTCAGAGCCATTCTTTTAACGTTTTATAATAATCGCTTTTGCAAAATTATTTTTATTAAGCAACATAAAAATGTTATTTTAATAATGTGTTATATACGTATAAAAATATCTAAAAAAAATTTTTTCTTAATACCATTCAAAAGAACAAAGAATGTTCTTCAAAATTAAAAATAAAGAATTTAGGCAAATTTTTAATTAATATCCCAACTTAAAAAATCCCAAAAAAGGCTGTTCGGGTTTTATTGCAGCGAATATAATTAAATTTGTAAATAATCTATTCGTTGTTTTTGAAACCTGAACTGCCTTATATAAGGCGATTATTACTACAAATTAGATATATTTTATATATTAAATTTGAATTATTCTAAAATCACCAAGAGCTTTAAAATAGAGGTAAGCATTAGATAAAGAAAAGTAGATTTACATTAAAACTTAAATTAACTGAAAAGAACAAAACATTTGTTAGCGAATAGATAGGGTGCTTACCTAAAATACAAGGCTAGAAAAAAGTTAAAGTATTGCAACAATTCCTTTTATTTTCTATTTTTCAATTTATCATTAAACTGCAAAATCAAGATTAACTCTTATTTACGAAAACGTCTGCACTCAAAGGAATGATTGATTGAAAGAAAAATGTGTTAAAAGCGGCGGAATAATTCGGTTAAAAATTTATATAACATGATACTTTTAATTAAATAGTTATTTACATATAGCAGTGGAAATGATAGAAAAAAATACTAATTTGATAGAGATTTTAAAAGGTTATTAGCTTAAGTTTGGGAAAAGAATGGAATTGTTGAGGACGATTATTAATCCTATTCTACATAAATAATTTTTTGCGTATATACGCAAAAAATTCCTCCCTAATATAAAAATAGGAACAAAAGAGTCTTAAATTACTAAAACATTTTGAGAATATTTAAAAGAAGCGCTAAAGTATGTGACACACTAATTACATTAAAAGAAAAAAATTAATTATTAAAAAAGAAGTGTGAGAGAAGAAAAGAATAGGAAGTAAAAAACCCCATGGTCTACTTCCTACATCTCCAAATAATTTTTAAACGAGAAAACTTTTTTTTGTTCTGGACCTGTTATATATGTAGAAATGGAAATGAACGGGAAACAGTCAGATTATAACAAGAGCTGATATATTCTCTCTTTTCTTCTCCTTTTTTTAAGGAAGAAAATTTTTGATTTAATTTACCTTTTTTAAAATTAAAAGTCATTAATCTTTTAAAAACCTTTTTGTAAATATTAATCTTTCAATTTTTTTTGTTACGCCCGAAAAACTGTTGCATTTTTGGATTTAAGTCCGTTAAGAAGTACAAAATTAGTTTTATTAGTTAATTAATTTAACCTAAATTTTCATTTTTTAAACTAAAAAAGTGCTTTTAATAGAAAGTTTTTAATACTTTTATTTTAATTAAAAATGAAACCCTTTTCATTTTCTATTATTTTATTTTATTTTTTATTTTTGGCAAGTTCAGGTTTGTTATTAATTTAAATGAATTAAAACAAAATTACCTAAAAGACATAAGTGTCGATGCACAAATTATCCATTCTGTCAAAGAAAATCCACTGTATGATGGCAAAGCATTAAGTATTCCTTTGAGCGAAGATGCTAGCTTAGAGTTGCTCCAACATTGGGTTGTTTTTTAAGCAATAACAAATAAAAATTTGCAAAATAATTTTTCAGCTAGATCAAGCATTCAGTGGCTTATTCGCTGCTGTGGCTAATAAAAGGTTAAAGAGAAATGTATTAAAAACTGTAATTATTCTAATACCAAACCTCCAATTTTAGAATTTCCACTGCAACAAATGAAACAAAAGAAAGACTAGAAGATTGCTCCAGAAAGGTTCGCCTTTTTCATCAATAACTAACCTCTATTAGGCTTCTAATGTCATCTCACATGCTAAATGCTTGTCTAAATTGCTGCGCGGACATTTTTATTCAAATCCAAGCATAAATGAACCTAAAAATGAAGTAGTTAAAACAAATAAGTCTTCTGAATTCAAACAAAGGAAAAAAAGAAGTTTGGGAATATCTAAGAAAAAAATTTATAATGATGAAAATCAACAAAATAAAACTAAAAATAAAGAAGAAAATAAACATTTTAAAAAATATACGAAAAAGCAAAAATCAAAACGAATACAAATTTTAGCTAAAACGAAGGAAAAACTTTCTGAAAATTTTAATAGAAGTAATGCTATTCATCGTCCAGTTATTACGAAAGAATCATCAAAATCCCCTTTTATTATTTCATCAGGAAAAAATTATTCGTTGAGGGAAAAGAGACCAAAGGCAACACCATTAGGAGCAATAGCGCGCTTTCTTAACAGAGAATTACTCAGAGCAAAAAATAAACCGCCTACAGTTGTTGAGTAAGTTAGGAAAAAGAAAATTAAATTGTCAGGAAGTTAGACTTTAAGTGAAAGAGTATAAGTTCACTAGAGTATATTTGCGAGAGAAATTTTCCGGAAAGAATCACCATTTTCCCGAAATTATTTTAATAGATGGCAAACAACAATTCAACGATTAAAAGCTGCTGCTGAACAAAGAAACGCAAAAAAAGTTGACAATAAAAATCAGAAGCTTAATAAAATACAGATATCGTCTGAACAAGGAAGGCGATCTTTTGATTCTCCAAACGACTTGAAGGAAGATTCTGATGAAATTGAAAATGTTTCTTTCTTTCTTTAACAGTTTAAATATTTAAAATTTATAGTTAAGTCAATTATTGACTAAAGAGAATCGTCGTAACAAACTGCGTAAGCTAATAAGTCGTGAAAAACGAAAAAGGCCGGCAGATTCTCAGCGTGTTGATCGTTTCATAAATTTAGTTAAACAAGGGGTTAAACTTGGTTTTACAATTGCTGGAGAGAATACAACTGGATGGGAAGATAAAAATATGCATTTAATTTCCCCTAGGTTTATGAGCATTGTAGCTGAGGATGAAATTACTTCACAGAACGAAACGGTAAAACATTATAATTTTAATTATTTTTTATTAAATTTACATATATACATACCTCCATATTTTTAGTTGAATTTATTATCTCCGTCACTTTTTTCCATGCATGATCGTGGGCGAGATCTTGAAAAAGCTGCTTCTGTAAATAAACAATTTTTTATAAAATAATTTTTTTTAGTTACCTTCATTACTCAGCAATTTTTCTAGTGAAGATCAACAACATTGGATGAATTTAATAATGGAGGCCGCTGGTATTAATGAACAAGTCGAAAAAATTGAAAATGTTAATGGAGAAGAAAATAGTTTAGATAACATTAGCAATGAAGTTTTTGGAAATAAAGAAGATAAGCAAAGAGATTTGGAATTAATCTTAAAAAAAGTGCGTTCACTTTATGAAAAAGATGTGCGTTGTTTTTCTTTCTGAAAATAAAAAAAAATTTATGTAGATCAGAGGAGAAGACGGTCAACCTCTATATTTTACACGAAAGAATGTTACTGAACGTTTTGGAGATTTTGAGCAGAAAAAGATTGATACATGGGAACAATTTATGGCTAACTTCTCACAGAAACAAGTATTAAAATAAAAATTCCCAAAATTATTTTTTAAATTAGAAAGACCAATTAAACAAAACTGGCTTCGCACCAATGGATTTGAGACAATTAGAGATTGTATACGGAAAAAATTCTCCTTTTAATAATTCTGAAGCATTTAAACGGCTTTCACGATTAAATGAAACTTCAATGTTAGATGGAATGGAAAGAGATGTGAGTGAAGGGTAGAAGTAAACCAATTAAATTAGATTCGGGAGTCTTAACCAATGCGAATTTTCATTCGAAAATATTCGGTACTATCGCATTATACACCCCCATCTTCTCTATTTATTTTTTTCCTTTTTTTCTCACTATAAAAGGTCAGGGAAGAAATGGTCAGACAACAATCAAGTTTTATGGAAGAAAAATGACTGAAAATCAAATGACAAAAAAATTCAATTATTTTGGAGGCCAACGTTCAGCTATCTTACTAAAAATCCAGAAGGTTAAAAATATTCATTTTTTTAGGTAGAATTTAAAAAGTAAAAAGGAACTAATGACTCCTCTATTATATTTTTCAAACTGTTATACACATAAAAATAAATTAATCCTTTCTTGATTGATGTCTGACCATTTCGTCCCCGACCATTTATAGAGAGAAAAGAAATAGGAAAAAATGGGGGTGTATAATGCGATAGTACCAAATATTCTTTTAAAGGTCCATTTAATCGCCGAACAAAGTTCGTGGGAACTTCCTCGTAGAAGACATAAAAGAGACGTTGTTTTGTCACCGATTGTGAATGCTCCTTTTGTTTTAGCTGCTCCAATACTTAGTCAGGCGATTGTTTTATCCCCTGTTGTTCTCTCACCTGTATGTTTTTGAACATTTTTTCTAATTATTCATTTTAGGTTATTCTAACACCAGCTGTACTTGGACCTTTTATCCTTTCTCCCTGGGTGTTCATTCCTGTTGTTTTGGTATAAACTTTTAGTTTAAAAATTAAATTCTTCTTTAGTCTCCACGTGTATTATCACCGCTTATATTGAATCCGCTCATCTTTTCTCCAATTGTTCTTTCACCCCTTGTCCTGCATCCTTTTGTTCTGACGCCTGGAGTGTTTAACCCTTTTGTGCTCAGCCCTCTTGTGCTATCTCCCTTTATTCTTTCACCACAAGTGTTTACACCGGTATTTTTTTATATACATATGTAAAATTTTTCTTTTTAGTTGATTCTGTCACCTATGGTGCTAAACCCGTTGATTCTGAATCCAATGGTTTCTTCTTTTAATATTTTTTAAATTCTGATTTATCAGAAATCTGGTTTTAGTTCTGGTTTATTTTTTAATATAGGTTGGCTCCCCTCTTGTACTGTCACCATTCGTGCTCTCACCTCTGGTTCTTTCACCTCAAGCACTTTTTGCCTTAGTTTTTTCCCCATATGCACTTTCTCCAATTATTGAAAGTAAATTATTTGCTACAATATTACTATTTTCACCTAGTTTTTTAAGCTGATAAATTTTTTACTCCCATATAAAAAACTTAACTTTTCTAAAATAAATTGGAAAAATTTTTGAAAGTTTGAAAGAGAAAAAATGCTTAAATATTTGTAAAATGCACCATTAAAATTTAAAAAAAACCCGAAAGAAAGGTCACCGTTGTTTTACATCTTTTTGTTCAATCCAGAAAGTTTTCATTCAGCGTGAAGAAGGTCGACGTGAGCATGATTTTATTGCCTTTAAATTTTGTCCCAAATAATCATTTAATTGTATCTCTTGATTAGAGGTGACACTTATATCGTCCTAAATTTGGTAATTTGTTGCGATTAATTTTTAAAAATGTGTTTTTTAGCAAGAGGCTCGACCCTACCACTGACAATGAGCCACCTAAACTACGTTTTTTACGTGTAAATAACTATTTGATAATCTTAAAACCTACATTTTTACAAACCTTTTGTTTTCCTTTATCAAGTTGTTCAATTGCTTCTAATCGATGCCGTTCTTCATCACTTTTATGTTCTTCAACTTCTCTATAATCCTCATATACTAATTCTATATTTTCATCAATAATACTACAAATTTCTTCCTTTTGTTCTTTATTTTCAGATTTTTCTTCCTCCTCTAATTTTTTTATTTTCTCACTCTCTTCATTCATTATAATTATTGGAGAAGGTGATTTTGGCGATTCATCGTTTAAAGATTTTTTACTATGGACCGATGAATAAGTTGAAGAGGAGGAACTGCGACGGAGACGCTTTCTTTTGCTTGAAGCTAAAAAAACCATTATGGAACAATTTTTACTGGCTAAAAGCTTACATTTTTTAACTACGTCACCTTCTTTCTTCCCTGCCTTATTGTGTGTTAAGTATTTAATTTTATGAACGTTTTGACTGCTATAATGTTCTTCGTAGTGATGATGATGGTTTTGTAAATTTTTTCTTTCCTCATTTTTTGCTTTCAGATATTTTTCTCTTGCTAAATTTTTTGATAAGGAACGCAATTCCATCCGAGTAGGGTCTGGAGGCGAATGACTAACTCGTTTTTTATGTTTTTTTGTAAGTCCTGAATGTGGAGAATTTGAATGCCAAGAAGACGAACGAGAAGGCGATCAAAAATGAAATTTTAAAATAAGCTGTCTTTTTATTAAAAACTAACTTTGAACGAATGCTGCTTCTCGAACTATTTCTACTACTTCTAAGGTTTCCACCATCTTCTTTTGAAGATCTTGAAAGTGTTGAATGTCTTGAACGTTTCTTATGTGGAGTGATTGATCTTGAAGATCGATGGTGATGATGACGATGACTTTTTTTTGATTTTCGTTTACGACGGTGTTCTCGTTCTTCCGCAAAAATATTACCAGAACTACGGACAGGTGAAATATAGCGATAACCATTTTGGCCTCCTCCTCGACCTCTCCTGAAATTAATAATGTTAAAAAATATTTTAAAAGGTCTTTAGAAGGAAAAAACTCATTAAAAAAGTCCTGAATTTATCTAAAATTAATTACAATGCTTAGAGTTCTTCTATGTATGTATAAACTTTCTTCTATACATATATATTACAATATAATATTTTTAATCCCATGTATAATTTTTTAAATATTTTACCCATAATTATATAAGTCTTATTAAAAATTTTCCTTTTTAACATTATATACTGTTTTTTATATGTATGTAAGCTATTTTTAGTTTTTTCGGATTAATTTTCCTTGAGAAGTTTTTCCAATTTTTCTCTTCATTTTTAAATTTTTATTATAATAAAAAGATAAGGGAATTTCCTTATGCATTCCTCACATTGTTCCGCGAAATATTCCTCTATTTCCATTAAATCTTCCTCTTCCCATTCCTCCATTATATCCTCCTCTGCCTCCGAATACTCTACCTCCCCTACCGACAAATCTGCCTCCAGAAATACTAGAATTTTCAAAACGTTCAAATTTTCCATAGGCGCTGTTATTTTCATTGGAATCGTCGCTTCTTTTATGTTTATCATTTTCAGCAATTCGAACCATTTTTACCTCGTTTTCACTTTAAATACACAACATAAGAATATTTTTATTTTTACAAACTGACCGTTCATCATAACGAATTTCAACTCCTCCTCCAATACCGCCACGACCCATAGCCTGTGCCATTTGCATTGCGTTCTTAAAAAGTTTAAAAAATAAAAGAAAAATGGAAAAATGATTAAATGGAAGAAAAAAAAACTAAAATTATAAGTTTCAAAAAAATTAACAAAAATGTATAATAACATACTCTAACTCCCAAAGTCATTTCGTCATTGTGTGCATAAAAACAATCTTTGCCAAATTTACAACCTCCATATTTTTCATAGAAAACACACTGACGAACAACTGCGCAAAATTTTGGATTAATCTCAAAGTTATTACCGTTCAAGAGAAGCATGGAAATTTTTAAAGGGAAGAAAAAATATAATTTTTAAAATCCTTCCTTACACGCTCTAGGAGGTTTTGCTTCTCCATCTTCTGATTGTGGAGTTGACGAACGAGGAGGAGCCATAAAAAGAATTCTTGGATATTTTTAGGTAATTGTTATTGTTTCTTTTTTCTTCTTCAATCTTCTGTTTTCTTATACCTTTTTCTTCTTGTTGTTGAAGCAGCTGTTATCACTTTACAATTTTTTGTTGTAAATTGTTTGTTGAAGGGGAGACGATTGGATAGACTATAAATTGTTATATATTAAAAATGTTAAAGAAATGTATAATGGTAAAAAAAATTAAAATTTCACCATCATCTCTGCTTCTTCTCTTACATTATCTTCTCTCCATCTTTAGCTATTATATATATACAAATGTGGCAATAAAGCCAATCATTCAATTATATTGACTAATACATATAAAGCAATGCGCATGTTGCCCTTTTCATGTGATAAAATATGGCAAAATTCTCTTTCTAAATCTTGTCTATTAAAGATTATGAAATATTTAAAATAAAAGTGCAATATTAAGTTTTAACCTGATAAAAAAGATTAAGTTTTAACAAAAAAAGGTTTAAAATAATCATAGAAATATGCATAATAATTTACTTATATAATAATATTCAAAAATTAAGCAGGATATGCCTGTCAGAAGAGATTTCATTACATAAAGCGAAAAACCAATAAATATTCGAAAAAAAAAAGTAAAAATAAATTAAATGTATCATGAAAGTGAATATACATATAAGCGAGATTGGCATTTTTTGAGGGTAGAAATATTAAAATTTATTTGTTGAAGAAGATCGGAAATTTATGGGTAGCGATTCAGACACAGAATTTTAGATTTTTTAAATTAGTCTTTGACTATAGTCTGTTAAAAAAAATAATTGTCAAAAGTTCCCAAAAGGTTCCGATCTCTAGAACTCAAAAACAAAAAAAAATATATCGTAAGAATTCTGAAATGAACTAACAATAAACATAATACTAAATCAAAAATAATTTAATACCTAAGTCTCCGTTTCCATTGACTCATTGTCAGCAACCTCTTTTTTTAAAGACGAACTTTTACTTACTCTAGTAGTACTTTGTCTCTTGCCTTTGTTTTTCTTTTTAGTTTTGATATGAGTGATGGAATTATTCTTCAATCTTTCCCAATCACTATCCTCATTATTGGAGAACGGTTCTTCTTTTTTGATAGTTAAAAATGGATGCTAAATAAATATTTTAATTTTCATACATTTTTTAATAGAAATAATTATAAACAATTTTTTTAATTTTAAAATAAATTAAAAGTAACTAACACGTGTAGTAGAGTTAATAATTTTTTCAATAATTTTTGCACAGCTCTCCTCGCATTTTTCAATCTCATGCTTATTCAATCGGTGCAAAATCCATTCATTGGCTCGTTCAAGGGCAGAAAGTTTGTCAAAGAAAATATCACATTCCTCACAGAGAAACGTAAAATTTTCAACATGTCGCTGCTTTTTGAGATATTCGTGAATAGACTTGCAATCATCTATAATAATTTTATGTCGTGCAACAATATGTAATTTATAATCGTCAGGATTTTCGTAATTTTGATGAGCTCCAGCAGGACAATGAAGACCTATTAAAAAAGATTAACATTAAAAAATTTAAATAAAAACGTGATTACAAAAATAAAGTTGAACATCTGTTCCAACCACGCGTGTAGTTGAACGTTGAACAAAATTATTAGAAAAAGACAATTCGGGACCAGCTTTATTCTAAAGTAAAAAATTTTTTGAAATAATTATTAACATAAAATCAGTTAAATGTAAGGTCAACTATATTTTAATAATTTTAAAGTAAAACCTTGCTAAATTTTTTTGCCTCACTTTTTCGGTTATTTTTCTTAGTATAAGACCGTCTGATCTTCTGATTGCTAGATGAACAAGAAGTAACATTTTCATAATCCTTTAAGTCGTTGATCGAACAATTTTTCCTTGATGATGTTGATGGTCGGGTCGCGAGACTTCCTTTCTGTTTTGATCCCTAAATTAAAACGAGAAATTTTTATTTATTCAATATTAAACCTTCATTTTTTCTTCCAATTCTTTAATAGAGTTTTTTAATTTTTGAACATCTAGCTTTGGTTCTGAGAATAGTAGATTATCCACATTTGGCAAGAGTACCCGACATTTCTTTAATGGTAAATGCTTAAAAAGCGGAGGATATTGTCCCTCTGAACTCTCATCTTTAGCAACCTTTTCCAAATTCTAAAAATTTAATTAAAATTGTTAATACTTAAAAATCAGAAAAAAGTCAATAATAAATAGCAAATTTATATCAATAAATTCAAAACTGAAAACTATGTAAAATAACCTTTCTCCCAGTAACTACATAATGTTGAGAAACAGCTGAGGAAAAAACTGTTTTTTTAGCTGTTTGTTTAGATTGATCTGCAGCCTTTTTTATAACTTCAATTTCACTGTCTGCTGTTAGTTCACGAATTTTTGCATTATCTTCAGTAATAGAACAAATTGGCACATTTAATGATGTTGCAAGTGGTGGTGAAATATTCTCATTTTCATAAGCAACTGAAGATTCCAGGTCATTCTCAAATTGTTCAATGAAGTTAGCAATATCTAATGTCTCATCATCGTTTTTACCTATAACAAAGAGAAAGTAAACCACCAGGAATAAAATAAAAAAAGCTAATTCAAATAAAGAAAAATTCAACCTCTAACCCATCAGACATATACGAAAACTCATAATTTTCCCCAAAGAAAAAAAAATTTTAAAAACCACTTCGTAACGAAACAAAACAGAAAAAATCATACGAAAACGAAAAGAAACTTTTCGCACATGTCTGATTCTGATAGAAAATTGGAAATAAATTAAATCAATTAAACCTTCTTCCAACGTTGCCAAAGCCATAAATGACGAAGTAGTGTTAAAGGGTCTCAAAACAATACTCTCATTGTTATTATTTCTGTTTCTGCTTAACTCTTCACTTGTCAAACAAATAGGAACAGTTGAGGATATTGAATCTGCAGAAACCTTCTCATTTACACAAACATTATTGTTGATATTATTCTCACTGTCCATATCCTTAACACTCGGACATTCAGGGAGTTCTATAAAAGTGGGAAAAATTCATTACATCTATAATGACCAACCAAATGACTGCATAATTTCCTTATTCTGCTGTATTTCCTGCTCAATTGGCGGGTTAACTAATTTGTCTCCTCCTTCAGTCTGTTGGTCAAGAATTTCAGAATCATCCGAAGTCTCTTCTATAAGTTCGCTCTAAAATTAATAAATAAGATTTAGAATGTAATACTTTGAAAATACCGCTTTTTCTATTTGCAATCTCTTGTCCTGTGATACTTGATTTTTAATTTCAGCTACCCATTCATCAGGTTCACTCCATTGACATTTTCCAGTTTTCTTGTTGAAAAAGTAATATTCGCCTGGATTGCTGTTTGATTTCTTTAACTCCCACATAGCAAAACGTCTTAAAGCAAGATTCACCATTATTTCTAGACATTCATTATCGTTGAAAATAAAATCATTAGATGCATTATTTACACACGATTGAAGCATATCCTCAATCGCTTCCACTTCCTACAATAAAAAATAATTGATCAAAGCGAGTAATTTTTAAGCAAATGATAACCAACCCTCTTGACTTCGTTAACTTGAATTTCTTTAACCATATTATTGGCCTCCCTAGTTGAACAATTATTAAATGGAACGTGTGTATTCATCACTATTCGCTTATTGGAGGAATTGGGAAATTGATTTATAATATGAGACGGTTCACATGAAGAGCACTCAAAAGTGGAATTAATTTCTGAAAGAAATAATTTAGAAACTAAAAGAAAATAAAATAACCGATTCGTGGCTGTGCCGCTTTAGTCGCGAGAGGAGTAGAAGTAAACGTAGGCATCCAATGTGAAGTGATATTTAGAGTCTGATTTGAAGAATTTAATAAACCTCCTGGACTGGGTAGGGGAGTAGGAAAAGATTGTTGACAGGCTAAAAAATTAAAATTTAAAAGAATTTATAAAAGGTAAGAGTAAAAAGGAAAAAAAATGCACGCCTGAAAAAGATAGTGATGGACTTGTAACAGCAGATGAAATAGGCGTTTTGACAACATTTTGAATGCTACGAACTGAAACAAACAATAAGAAGTTATAGAAATCTTTATAATGTTAAATTTCTTAGAATAATAGAATACTAATTATATCCACATTTTAAAGTTAAATCTAAACCGTTTCTTAAACGAGGATCAGTTGCAGAAGAGTTTAAAATTCCATTAGACAATGAATAAATTCGATTATTTGTTGGATTAGGTGGATCAAGTGAAGGAGCAAACAAAACATTATTTTGAGTCTGCAGATTCTTGTGTTGAGAGTTTAAGGTACAAGTTTGACAGTGAGAAATAAAGTCTCTGGCCATTTCATAACTGATGTTTCCAGTTGTAAAATCGGTTTCCTCCTGCAGAACACGGTAGAATTTAGCAATGTTGTAAATGTGATCGTGTTGCAGATGGATTCTATAAGATAAAATTATATCATAACATCAATTCTGATATAAATGTAATCGAACACAGATTAGCTAATCGATAAAATTTAAGTGAACAAACCTCTCAATTACATCAAATACCTCCTCCAATGGAATAACAGTCTTTTGTGATTTTAGCTCTACCAAACGCGGAACAAATCGTCCATCATCATTTCTCTGATTTTCCACACTATAAACAGATTGAACATGGCATAACGAACCAAATCCTCCCATTTGTTTTAGAGTCTTGAACTTTTTTTTTTAATATAAGTAAGCAAAAATAACCTCTGTGTATTTCTTTGAACTCATTGCTCGTGGATTCGATTTAAAATTATCAAATTTTTGAACAAAATCTGCCTTATGACGATTTCTAATTCTAGGATCTGTCCAACAAATATCCATATTGAATTTAATCTAAAAAGGTGTAGTAACATATTAAAAAAGTGTTAAAAACTTGGAAAAATTAAAAAAGTTTGGTCACTTAATCTTTAAAATGAAAACAAAAGCCTTTAAAATAACTAAGTGTTTAAAGTAAATGAAAAAAATTGAGAACGAATAAGTTTAGATATAATCTTTAAAGGACGAAAGACTAGGGTATAACAATTCAAATTATAGATTAGCAAAAAATGTCTGCCTAGTGTTCTCTACTTAAACTGTTAGTATAGCCCAGTTTCTAGTTTCTTTTATATTGTCGTTGACCAATGGTCAAGAAAACCACAAAAAATTACAATGTACTTACAACAGCAAACGTAACGTGTACATAGTATTGTATAAAGCACTCATTGTAATTTTCCAGGGGGACCCTTTGATCATTGGTTTTAGACAAGAAATAAGAGACAGACTGGTTTTTGCTCAATCTATAATTTAAATAGCCAAGAAACGTTTTAATAAAATGATTTGCAATTGATCTGAATGAGATTTTGAGTAGAAATAAAACTCTTGTATTTTACTGGACAATATAAAACAGGGGAAAAATTTAAAGGGGCAATAAATTGTCACAAGTTGATGCCTAGTCAGATAAAATACACAGATTACTTGATGATAAACAATTATTGAGGTCAAATGAGCTAATATGGATATTAAGTAAAGAGCAAAATATCTAAAATTGACCAAGATTTAATCAATGCAAATCACATCATCATTCTCATCTTCGTAGTTTTTTGGAGAGGAAATAGGAGTAATTGCGCTCTCTCCAACAGCGATACAGTCATCAGAATCATTTGAACAAGCTGCGTCAACAGAAGCACACGATTGAACGTCGGAATTGCAGTCCTTTAAAATCGACTATACATATATTTATTTAAATTAAAAAAAAAAGCAATTCACCATAATACTCTCATTGGCAATAGATGAAATCTCATTAGCTGGATCGGCTTCCTTATCTACCCCGATAGTTTCCTGCTCAATCTTGGACAATTCTTTTGCGGCTGTAGACAAGGTATTAGAGATTTCAATACAATACTAAAATATGTTAAATAAGGAAAATTATTAGATTTATGTGAAACAAATTCTTAACCTCGCTCATAGATTCACTTTTTACATCATCCAAATCATCCACATCTTGTACAGGCTCCTCTTCCTTGACAATTTTTCCCTCAGATTTCATTGTAGCCAACTGACAATGAGAAAGGATATTTAAACAATTTAAATTTTAAGATACATACCTTCTTTGTAAAGTCATCCAAAGGCATTATATAAGACTTGGTACTAGGTGGAACATTACTGTCTTGGACATTCTGTTCATCATACATTTGAAGAAAGTTTATAGATCGTTGCGACTGAATCTTCTCTCGAATGTTTTGAAGTATTTTAAGAATATAGTCAACTAAATTGATTTTAAAAGTTATAATAAAAATAGTTCATACCAAACTCTTCCGTATCTGTCTCAGGAACAAATCGATCATATAACGGACAATCGCACTTTTCGCGTATTTTCTCAAGCATACCCTTAACATCATCAAACTCAGGAATCCTTAAAGTAAGAGACAATAAAAATCAGAATTAGCTTACAAATAATCTGACAAAAACCCTCCCGGAGTATTAACATATGTTGTAAGAGATTTATTTAGAGGCTCCAAATCAGTATCATAAATAAAAATTGGATTTGGAGAAGTTGAGACAAAATCAGCACTGTAAAAGTAAAAAAAGTCTCGAAGTTGGTAGGGAGGAATAGTATCCAACATCATAAACAATAAAAATGAAACATTACATTGAAGGAACTTCAGCATCATCGAATACTACATAGTTACGTAATTTGCATTCAATATCAAACGATTTCGAAAGCAGTTTATCACGTTTCTCCAAAATTTTAATTGCATTTTCATCATTGAGATCATATTCATCATCCTCAAGTTCGTAGGCCTTCTCGTTCATTTTCTTAAATTTTAATTAATCCAATAAAACTTGAAAGAATACCATTTTTTTAATTAGAAGGCGATCAACTTGGGCTTCCATGTCATTAAAATGTCGCCTAGGTTTTGACTTTCTCTTAGGACGAACTTGTTCAAAAGCCAAACCAACGTCGTTTGATCCCTCCATTTTTATTTATCACAAAAGATATTATTAAAGAGCTAACTAAGACGTTAAATAAAAGTAAAACTTGAAAATTCCTATTTTTAGAACAAATAAATCAATGAAATGTAAAGATTTTTACATTTCAAGTTGGAAGAAAATTTTATATTACCAGGTTGTTGATAAACTATTTTCCAAGCGTTTGTTTTTCAGGAACGTCCCAAAAGAGTCTCGCCGCAAGTGTCTCGCTAAGAGTCTTGGCCAAAAGAGTCGCGCCGAAAGAGCGGTCATTTATATATGTAATCATTTTTATTTTTTCTTTGTATATTTTTTTAGTTTATTAAACTTTTATCCTATTTTGGAAATATGTATTCAAGTATAAGACTTTCCGAAGAGTTTCTGAATACACCATTGAATGGTTTTGCTTTTGACTTTTCAGCCGCTGAGAGAAATTTTGCTTTTAATGAATTGGCTAATAGAAATGGTGATAAGGAATGCAAACCGAAGGTATTAAGTACTGGCACAACTATAGTGGCTTCTGTTTTCAAGGCATTCTTTTAATTTTTATATTATAAGATAGGGATTAAATTTAAGGGTGGTGTGATTGTTGGAGCTGATACACGTTCTACAATGGGAAATATAATTGCTAACAAAGATGAAATGAAGCTCCATCGCATAACTGATCTTATTTATGCAGCTGGTGCAGGAGGTAGTGCCGACTTGCATAAGGTTTCACTTTTTTATTTGTTAACGCTCGTTTTTGAGGTTTCGAGAATGATGGAAGCAGAGTTAGAACTTTTCGAATTGAATAATGAAGGGAAGAAGGCTCGAGTTATAATGGCTGGACGTCGACTGAGACAATATCTGTTCCAGGTTTTTTTAATTGATTTTGAGCATTTAATTTCAAATTTTTCAAGTACCAAGGTCATGTGAAAGCGTATTTTCTTGTTTGTGGTGTAGATGTCACTGGTGCTCATTTATTTGAAATTTCAGCTACTGGAGGTGGATATCTCAAACCTTTTAGCGCCGATGGTTCAGGATGTCTTTGTGCTATAGCTGAACTGGAAAATGGTTTTAAACCTGACATGACGGTAACTTTAATATTAGAATCTTTAAACCAATTTTAAGGAAGCTGAATGCCGTGAATTAGTTATCAAAAGCTTGGAGGCCGGAATGCATGGCGATGATAGTTCAGGGTATATATTTTTCGACTTTGTATGACAATAAATATTGGAATTTAGAAACCATTATAGACTTGCTATATTTACTAAAGAAGGTAATAAACTAGAAGGGCCTTTTACACCAAGTTTCTCGAAACGATATGAATTGGAAGGCAACTACACTTTTAAACCAGGAACGACGTAATTAAATTGAAAATTTTAATTCGACTGATTTTTAATTTAGTACTGTGCTCAAGACGAAAGAATTTGAGGAAGAATCTTGTAGAATCAAAGATGATGGGTCTTGCGGGACGTCCATAACACTAATGGAGACTTAGAGTTATTTTTGTGTTTTATGTGACGTTACTGTTTTAATGATAAACTTATTTAAAGGTCGATTTCTAGCTGAAAAATTAAAACTTTAGGGTTAATAATAGATTTTTTCCATCTGAACGTTCAGATTTTTTATTTTCAAGTAAAAATTCAAAAACTGATAAATGTAAATAAAAGTATATACCAAAATATTTTATAAATTCGAATCTTTAAAAAAATTTTTTAAGACAAACCAAATCCGAGAAGTGCGCCACCGAAAAATCCACCAATCGTTCGAATATTTTGAACCAAAAAATTGCTAACCTAATGAGTAGGAAAATAAACAAAACTTTGGAAGAATTAAAATCACCATTCCATTAGTTGATTTTTTCTTCATTAGAGCCTCTCCCTTCGACACACAATTTTCAACCCAATTTTTGGTGTCACCATTTGAAGTTCCAAGAGCATCGACCATTGATACAAGATGTTCTTTTGCTTGTCCAATGTCTCGACTTAATCTCTTTTTGTTAATTTTCAAATATCCTTGGCATTCAAACAACTAAAATCTCTAAACCTTTAAGCCATGTAAATATTTTACCTGGACGATTAATATAGCGCCCCCAATAAATGCAGAAACGAATCTGCTTGTCTTGCCAAAAAGGTATCCAGTAACACTTAACATAAGATTTTATAAGTATTTAAGTGTTGAATACTTACACTCCACCAGTAGTTCCGATAGCAATTTGGACGACTGGAGGTTGATCGCCTACATTAACAACATCAAGGAGGTCACTCAAAAAAGGAAACAATGTCTTATCGTCTTCATACCTTTCGTTAGTAATCGATGTTTTTTTAGGAGCCATTTAAATAAACTGTTATAAAAGGATATTACAAAAAACGTAAATATTAAAAATTAAGATTATAGCTTGCAAACTATTCTATTAAAAATTCATAGACTACAAAATAAATATATTAAAACAAATACATGTTTAAAATTAAATTCTCAATGTGAGCTTTTTAGTATTACGAAATATTTGCTCAATGAATCTAAGTCGATCGTTGCAAAAGCCATCTGGACAGAATTGTTACTATTTTTCTTATCATTATCTTCTTTTTTGTTACTAATATTGAAGGTGACATGTGCTCGACGCGAAATATAATCTCCTTTTTAAAATAAAAGTTAAATCTTTAGATCCATGTTCGCTTACCAATATTAGAAAAGGAAGCAAGTTGAAAGATTTCATCATCTGGATTATAAACTTTACTAGCAAGAACTGTCGATGAGCGCTCCCAAAGTTTGAGCCTTTCTGGTTTCTTTTCTATAGAATATACTTTAAATTATTAAGTATCAAACAAAACAATAACCGAAAGTTTCAATTTCATCTTCGTAAATTTTATGCAAAAAAGCAGAGAAAATAGTATAAATTTCCATTTGTCTTCGTGTGCATTCGTCCTTATTCCTTCCCAAAGTTAAAATTGAAATCTGTTCGGTTTGATTGAATTGCTTCAAATCTTTTAGGGATCGTTGATAAATAGGACCAGAGGCTAATAAACTAATAGGCCAATTATTAAGTGAAGATATAAGACCATTTACAAGAACAGACAAAAACGATGAAATATGTGTTCCTGAACTTGAAGATGTTAGAAAATTATAATTTTCAACTAACCTTACCAACTAAACAAAATGGAGAATCAATTCCATCAGTAATTAAAGGGAATTCATTCAAACCAATATTACAGCATTCAACAAGCGATGGACGAACAAGAAAAGGACCACTTATTGGAATCGGTGGAGGGTTCAACAATTTTTTTGTAAATTTTAAAAGTGAAGAACGTAGAGCACGCAGAACAAGAACAGGAGAGTTATATGAATTAATATGACATCTTAAAAAATGTTAAAGTAATTAAATGCGACAATGGATAATCAATTCCAACATCGAACAGAAATTCGTCTATTTAACAAAAAGCAAACCTAACATTTTGCCAAATCTCATCCAGGTCCTCTTCAAGATTGTCTACTTCTAATCTCTGAATAAATTGATGACTTTGCTCTTCATCCAAATAATTTGGCAAAGATAATGCCGCCAAAATTCCCTCTGAATTTTTGAGCAATTCGCTTCGCAACTCAAAATACAAATCACGCCGACTATCATCCTAAATGTTTAAAATTAGAAATTATGAAACAAATAACCTTTTTATCTACATTAGAAGTTGTAAAATTAATATAAGCATTCCACCAACGAAAATAGGAATCTTGAATTTTTGGCAAATTTGCAAGAACGCCAAACAACTTCCTTTTCTCAAGATTTTCAGATAAAGTATCAACTATAATTTGAAGCAAAAATAGAAAATATAAAAATACCATTGTTAAAATGTTCTCTAAAATCTAAATCTGGATCAACAACATGAACAGGAGAGAGATTAAATTGAGTTAATGTTGTACTTAAAAATTGCTCTCCAACCTTTGGAATAAATCGGGCAGCAAGATGTCGCATATTAAATTAGATGGTAAAAACTACGTAAATACGAGTTAAAAAAGATAAATAGGTAATGACTAATAATCAATTAATTTCAAGAAATAATTTAATCAATCCGTTTAACTTTTTCTTTAATAGATTTCAGCAGTGATTCTCTAATTGTAAGAACAGATAGATCCTTATCTTTTTGTAAACCTGAAGTAATTTTTATATTCGTTTCTGATGAATCAACTATAAAAGAAGCAATTTCCTCATTTTCAGTTTTTATTTGATCTTCCTTTGTACAGGGCAGAATGAATTCTTCCTTTTTAGTGTTAACTTCAGTTGATTCTAATGTCCCAATACGCGTTGTTTCAGATGTAGCAGCATCTCCATTGTTGCTGTCTTTTACTCTTAAGCTAAGGTTTAGGGAAGAACCAACTTCAGATTTTTTAATTCGACTAAAATAAAAATAATTATATTCATGTTGAAGAAAATATTCGGATAGCTAGGTCATCAGTAACAAAATATCATTATAAATAGAATAGCTAAAAATAAGCTTACTTTGTAATCTGGTGTCGTTTCTTAGGAACAGAAAATGAAGTCAAAAGAGAATCTTTGCAAAAATCAGAAGGGTTCGTACGGTTTCTATTAATCTCAAAAACAGGTTTTTGACGAGTTGACGAATGCTTTGAACTTGAAGGAACTGTTTTCAAATTTTTCAATGCTTGCATAGCATCATTATCTAGTGCTTTAGTATTTGCAATTTTTTCGAGTCTTGATTTTTCTTCCTAATTCAATAAAAATAAACTTAAGTATTAATAGCTTTAACCTTGTTGATAGCCGCTACTCTACTTTCACTATCAAGATCAATATTAGAGATTTCCGAACAAATTTGTTCCATTGGTGAAAGTACAGGCACTGTTGAACGACGAACGTCAATAACAGAAATTATACCAGCCATTTGAACGGCAAAAGGTTTAAGATGTTGGGAAATCTAAAATTATCATATATATGTATAATTCATTAAGGTTGAAAATACCTCAAGTGCCTGTTTTGCTAACATTTGTAAGTGTTCCATTTCTGAAAGCTTTTCACGTACTAATTGCTGTTGCCTAAACTTATTTTTATGAAAAACAACTTTTGAATCTACATTTTCAATTTAATATTTTAAGGAAAAAATTTAAAAGATCAAACCTTCGAACTCTTCCCAAATCTCGCCTCCACAGCTGACATAAAGATTGTTTAATTATCGTCTGTACTTTGTCTTTGTGTGCCTCAAGTTGATTCCAAACATTTTCATAACTTTTAAATATAAAAATAATTCTAAAAAGTAAAAACCATAAAAGTCGATTAATTAATCCTGCACCATTAACGACAGAACGGCGAAGAACAATGTCTTTATGTAAATCAATTAGATTGTTAGAAATAAAAGAAATTTCTTTGGTAAATTTTTGTAGAGGTATTGCAATATTTTTAAATTGGTCCAAAAAACGTTGCTCAATAAAAGAATCACTAAAATTAGAGAAATAAGTGAAAAACCTAATAAATTTACCTTTCTGAATGTACAGAAAAATTATTGAAAATGACAGGTTCGGTAGGAACGAGGTTAGAAATAAAAAGATCAGACCCGAATGCAAAATCAAATGAATTTGGAAGATTATCTACAATCGACGACGTGTTTTCATTTGAAATAGAAAATTATAAAGTAATGTACTATATACTTATCATTTTTAATATTTGAAATGTCAGAATTCACGATCAATTTATTTGACATCAAACAATTTTCACATGGAGAAGGAATAAAGCCCATAGGCTGACAGATCACAAGATTAAACTCGTTAGCAAAATCGATATTCAAAGTAGAATCAAATTTAACCTTTTGTAAAAGCTGACCATTTGAAGACAAAAATTGCTAAAAGAAGATTAAAAATTATCAACAATAGAAATAACCTGAATAAGTTTCGAAAGATCACCGAAACAATGCAACAAATCAATCTTAGATGCGTACGAGCAAAAGATTGAAACACTCAAGAGATTAATAGCTAATGGACTCTAAATACTTCAAAAACGTTAACAAGTAATGAGTAAATAAACCTCTAAATGATCAAAAATTTTCAGCTGGGAGATAATATTGTCTATCTTATCAGATTTTTCTTTCAGCAATCTATCTAACAACAAACTTCTTAACTGATTAATTCTGATAATAATATCATCACATTTATTGTTGACTCTAAAAATTAAGATGTAAGCAAAAAATATCTCGAGTTTTTTGAAATACTCTCTGGACACAGAATCGAAATTTTTCTCAAGTTCATCAAAAAGTCGACGTCTTAAGTCATACTGATCTCGTAATTCAGATTGAAAAGTACGGAGATTAGAAGCACACTTTTCAAGCTTATCATAGCAAATCCTATGAGCAATATCAATATTAAGAAAATGGCCTCTTCGCTCGATGGAAGAAGAATTAAAACATTCGATGCACATTAATGACTACAAATTCGTATAAAAAATATCTAAAAAATATATATAAAATACTAGTACCTTTGCATCAAGACAATATAAGATATAAGGCTCGTTGTGAATTGAGCAAAAAGGCCGATTCCTTATTCGGCCTCGTTCTTCCATCTGGACAATATTGTGTAATAAAAATATTTTTGCCTAAAATGAAAATTAATAAAAATCAGATAAAAATCGACCCTATGAGTTATTTCTCGACATTCGCCACATAATGGCTGTTGGCAAGTCTCACAGAAAAACATTGGTTGTGAATTCTTTAAATTAAAAAAAAATTAAGTTAGAACCTGAACAAAACTTTGTCACAATTTGCGCATGATTCCGTAGCCTCATGAGAACTTTCAACAATGTAACTTAGCACCTGAAAAATGTAAAGGGTTCCTTGTAAACAAAGATAAATAGAAAGTTAATTTTAAAATACCTTATCAGTAACGAGTTCTATGATGTTAAATGGTTTCAAACAAGTAATACATTCAGTGGACTCAACGCAATCACGGCAAAAATGATGCTGACATGGAAGTCGAACGGGATTCCGCATTGCCTTAAAGTTTTAAAATAAAAAATGGAAGAAGTCATAACTCAGTTCAAAATAAAAAAATTAACTACCGAATAGCATCGCAAACAATTCAGAGGATTTTGTGGTTTTTCTGAATCCATTCATATTAAAAAAATCCTGGTAGCGTAAAAATAAACAGATAAAAAATGGCGAAATGTGAAAATATCCCTTCACGAATAAATGGAAAAACATAATTAGTTGACATTCTGAAATTATGTATTTTAAAAGTACCAAAATGAAAAAATCAATATAGTGTAAAAATCCTATTCAAATTTGGCTTCCCTTTTTTGGCTTCCATTTTGTTTGTTTTTTTACTAAAGTCGGATATCCGATCTCGAGATCTACGTTCTTTTTTCCGTTTTTTTCAATTTTTTCATATGTTTCTATTATTTTTCATCTGTTTTATTATATTTCATTTGTTTTAACTCTTTCCCCGCATGCGCACGCTTAAAATTTTAAAAATTAAAATTTTTCTTAAAAATATAAACCTTATCAATTTGAAGGAAGGATCGTCAACTTGCGGACTTGCTGATGGTGGCTGGTGGTTTCGTATATATTTTTTATTTATTTAATTTATAAATTACAATTTTTTGATTTAGCTAGGGTTCTACAGGGACATCTCAAGGAGCTGCTGATCGACTGGACGTCAACACAACGTGCTGGGCTTGCTGATGGCTCTGTTGGTGGTTGTCGTATTTTTAATTTTTATTTTTTAATTTTAACCTACTAACGTTTTTGAATTAGCCAGGTTCTTCATGCGCACATGTCAAGGATCTGCTCTTCAACAAATGGTGCCCTGCACTACATTATTCGTTAGTTTTTGTGTTATTTTATTAAGTTCATATTTTTAGTGGCACTTCAACTTCTCCAGTGGCCTGGTTTTTTTTTTATTTTTTTGAACTTTCATTTTTTAATTTTTAGTCCGACAACATGTTCAAGGACTTTTTTTCTCTGGAGATGGACAACTTCAATATGGTTTTATTTTCATTTGTTTGATTACTCCCTCCTGCAGGAATCAATATGGGCGCAAGGATGACTGTACAACATGACGCAAGGATCAAAATGCTAATTGGTGGCATCCGGTCCTTTTATTTTTTAAATTTGGGTTGGGCCTCCCCTTTTAGACAGGTGCAACGCTGAAGCACGTCTACATGGTGCACAAGGAATTGCTCTTCCTGCCAACACCTCTTCTGACCCAGTAAGATTTAGAGTTTAAAATAAAATTTAAAAATTGCAAAAAATTTGCGCGAGCGTTGACCCCAATCTTCTCTTTTTTTATTTATATTTTTGTACGTTGTCCTTGTCTTTTGTCTCATATTTTAAACTACTTTTTTTTTTCAATTTTCCAGCTTAGGTTTTCAACATGTCAGCAGAAATTAATGGCAACAATGGTGAACCACATGGATGGCAACAAACAACGTGAAATGGTGAACCTTCTTTTGTAAGTGGGCCTAATTAAAATTTTAAGATTTTAGTTAAAGGAAGGGTGAATTTTTAGTAAAATCCGAGAGTGAGTAAGGCTAGATGCGTTAGGGTCTCACCGCTCGTTTTTTTTAATTTAATTTTGGCATTCTGTTTATTTTTCAAGAGAATAAATAAGACTTTATAGTTAGAGATATAGAGATAACTAGAAAGTTCTTTTCTCTTTGAGTAAAAGAACAATAGAGTCGGAATAGAAACATTCAACCATTTTTCGCGTAAACTCATTGTCCTTTTAAGTTTTCATTTGAGGGTCCAACGAGTTATTTGATGCATTTTTTGAGATCAGTTGGATATTCAAAGCCATTCATCTCAAAAATCTTCTTTATTTTAATGTATTTCAGATTTCAATAGAAATAATTCAGCACCAGTTTCTGCTGCTTGTATTATAAGGCCTTGAATTTCTTTAACGCCTCAAATGTTGCAGAAACTTTAATTTTATCGCAGAATTAGGAGGGCCTTAAATAACAAATCAGAGAATCAAAGCAGTTATAATCTATTTTCGCAGAGATGTGCAAATTTGGTTTTGCCAGAACAAAGAGAAGAAATTCCTCCAGGTCTTTTACTTTAATATGTTTAAGATATTAAGTAGGGTAGAACCAGTACTTGTGCATTTTGGCATTCAAAATAACAGTTGGGATAACGTGCTCAAGTATGACCTAAACTAAAAATTGACACTTCTTAATGGGAAACGATGATGGAAATCTTGTGGGGATGTTAATAATGAAGTTGTGCATTTTTCTTGGCCTCTTCATGCTTGCGAGTCAATTTGTGAACTAGAATCAAACCTACAGGTTTCTTTACATTATATTAATAAGATTTGGGAAATAGACCTTTTCAAAACTATTTTTGTAAATAAACTTAAAAAAATCATCTCGGCAATATACTTGGACAACCCTGCTACGTGTACATAATATTTATGTTTTTATTCCTTTATTAATACATTCTATACTTAATCCTTTTCCATCATGTTTAGCTCAAACTCACTGACAGAAATACCTCATACATATTAGAGTAAATTTCAATTGCTTTTAGCCACTCAAGAACGTCACATAAATGTTTCGTGCTACACATAAAGTGACTATTTGGTCTTTAGGTCATAGTATAGTCTTATTCAACGGCTCGTGAGCTTGGTTTTACAACAGTCTACTCCATATATAAAAATTATCGATACTCTAATGTTTAGAGGTATTTTGGTCAGTAGGTGTTTTATCCTGTTACGATTTTCATCATCCTTTTTTCATCTTACCTTCCGTATTTTTCTAATTTTTTGGCGGAACGTCGGGATCTATCCGTTTTTGTTGTTGATAATGTATTAGTGTTTGGCCCTGTTTTACATGTTCCACAGCATTTACACCTGTGAAATTATTTTCTACTTTAGTAAATTTTTTAATTAAGTTAATGACATGTATTTATAGTTAAATTTATATTACATTAAGCCCAGTTCAGTACGTATTTCGTTTGACAGTGAAGCCAAGAATTTGTGCTCCTAATTTAATATTATGTAATACAATAGTATCAATGTAGATGTTTTTCTGTAAAACGTTTTTCTAACCTGTTTACGTAATTCCACCCATTTGTTATATGCATCTCTAGCACCTATTGATAGTTGTTGGATGTTTTTCTTTCGTGATACTATATTATCCAAAAGTTTTTGATCGAATTTGGCAAAACGGGCTTTCTTAATTTATAAAACGAACATTAAGTTATATAAGTCATTTTATACTGATTCATCGTTTGTAAGCAAATTCTGAGCTAATTTTCTAAATTCTGTCTGTTTTTGCTCAATAGATAATTCATCGTCAAACCATACATGCATAAAACTATCCCGAATTTCATTTGACTCGTTTTTCAGGAAACCTGGTCCACAAACTCCTTTGAAAAGTTGTTTTCTAGTCTAATGTTTAAAATAAAAAATATATCTTATTATAACGCAGTTTTCTAGTCGATTATAACCTCTTCCGGCATTGCCATAATTACTGCCCTTGTCTGATCCTGTTCCTGTTCACATTCATCACCTGCCTTATAGTTTACCCATATAGAATGAATTTTTTCTTGAGCATTCTGAGGCAATCTATAAGCAAATGGCGGTATTCCACAGTCCAAATGTCGTTGATGCCATGGTCCCAAAGCATCAAATGGGTCGGTAGATGAAATAGAACAACTGTCCACACAATTACATCCCATGCATTTTGAAGTAATTAAAAGAATCGTAATAATCACTGAATAGATTAAGTGAAGCTTCATTTTAAATTCTAATTTCCTGAGCATAATTAAATAATATTTTAATTTTCTAGGGAAGAAATAACATTCATAATTGTTAATTGTAAGTATTTTATTAACTACATATGGCAGGGTTGCCCATTATTATCAAAAAAATTTTTGACTAGCGTTGAAACAACAATATATTTAAGTAATGCTTTTTATATATTCAGAAGAATAGAATTAGGATAATCTATTTGAAGATTAAAAATCTTTTGTTTAATAAAATTAAAACCATAGCAATAAATTTTTTTGAGTCCTATTTTCAATAAGTTAGTGCTTGAACATCCTGTTTTTCTATTATTCAATATAAAATATTATTTGCAGAAAAATGACAGTGCATTGTTCTTTTTTACAAACAAATGTAAATATTTGTCTGATGGACTTCTCTAATGCGGTCCAAGATTTAATAATATTTTGCTTTGAAAACAAGACTGGACGGTAATAGAATTTAAATTAAAAATTAACTAAAATTTAAAAATTAGAAATACAAAGAATTAAATCTCCACTGCATCTTTAGGATTTAAATCTATTTTTAATGATTTTATCTAAATTTAATACATACATGTATTGAAAGTTTAAAAGAATATTCGTAAATTCTTTTGGAAATTTTTACGAAAATGACAAGCTAATAGAATGAGATTGCCTGCAAGATGGCCTAAAGACTCTAAAGAAAGGCATCTAACCGCTTATGTCAATATTCTTGCCAGTTTCTTTTCACACATGTGCCTCTTTCATTTCTTTTACTTAGATTTTGTATCAAATGAAATTATCGTAGTACACAAATCGGGAGAATGCCACGAAGCAAAACACCGAAGGGAATCAAATGAAATGAAGAAAACCTTCTAGGCTCATTCTTCTTTAGAAATGAGCTACTTCTACTCCCAAATTACTGGTAGTGCAAAATCTTTCTTCAAGGTCTAATAATAACCTTGTTTAATTCAATTAAAATTTAAAATAATCCAAGTATTTCAGATATTACTTTCTTTTGATGTCGCTTTTTATTTTTACTTTCTTCAATACCTTAATTGGAGCGCACCTCTATAATAAAAATACACCTCAAATAACAGCAGAGCGTCCATTACAGTTAAATAATAAATTCTTAATATAAGGATCAAATATAGGAGATTAGATTGCATTACATACATAAACCAATATAAAGTATCTTTTTACAGGCTGACGCTGCGTGCATGTACTTCAAAGCTGGACCCTTTTCAGCTAGACACAATGCTGGTCAGTTATATCTATTAGTTTGTTTGAATTTATAAATTTTTATATTTTAAATCTAACTTAATGTCTACATATACCTATACAAAAAGTTATTCCTTTCAGTTCTTTCCAAACGACTTAAAAATTTGTGCATCAGTAGAGTCTAACAAAGGGTAACTTTTTCTAATTATTGGGAATTCTGTCGTGTTGCAAAAAGAAAATTGAACTCTAGCATATCATTAAATTAAAAACGAAATATTTAAATTATCAATTTAATAAAATTCAGAATGAATGCTTTGGCACGTGATCTTGGGTAAGCATTTAATTTACAATAAGGTATAAATAAATAAAAACTATCATTTTTTCGTAAGTTGACTTTTAGATTTATGATTTAAAACAATTAAACTGTTTTAGTTCCTTGAAATCTTTCTTTTAACTTTTAGGCGAACGACTCATTTACGGACTGTAGTTTTTCTTTCACTCCGTCCTGTTGGTTCAAGCACTCGTTGTCACTTAACGTTTTCGGTAAGCCTGATATTTCTAAATAAAAAACTTTCATCTAGGGTTACTTGGGTGATTACCGCTTCGCTCCAGACTTGGGTTACTATTACTCATGCCAGAGGTTTATTGCCAAGCATTTGGATCAAATAGTCGAGTTGGAAAAGGAGGGAAACATGGATAGCAAAAATATGAGTGTACCAATATTTAATTCCACTACAGTTAATTGTCCAATTCATTCACTTCCTGGAACAATTAAGGTTTAAAACTTTAGTAAACAATAATCCCTATTTCCTAAGGAATTAGACACTTGCAAGTTAATGGAAGGTCAGTGGTACGAGCTTGCTTTCCACTCAGCAATTCAGTTTGAGATGTTAATTTCTGAGCGAAACTTATATCAGCAAACTTGGGTAAATCACTCAACAACTTTCGTATTCAAGCCTGATCGTGAAGTGTGGCGCAGTGGGAATGAACTTTATTGGCTTCAACGATTACTCCAACTCCGTGTTAAGTTAGTAAAAAATAGATCGCTGCGTTATAAAATATAAATATATTAGAATGAAAAACTGCGAAGCCATTCGTTATCTATTGAAACTTGATGAAAGTTGGTCTTCTGGCTTACCTGTGACCGTCTTTATTGATTATCAGGTTAGAGAAAATGCCTATGTCAAGTATTCGAAACATCTGGGAAATGGGACCTTAATGGATGGATGGTTTACAGGGACTTTTCCGATATGGAGAACATCAGAACTACGAACACATGAGTTATGCGTTCAGGTACTTTATTGAATAAAAAATTTAATAATAAATATTTATTGGTAAGTTCGCATGGATTCGTTCGACAAATCAGTACCGTTTATGCAGATCTTTTCTTCGCGGTCGTTCTTCTCTCGATTGTGACCCATTATTTCGTTATTCTCAATATTCAGTTCCCTCAAATATAAGCAGTAAGAATAGATTAACGGCTTACTCTATATTAATTGGGTTTCTATTGATTATTTTAAAAATTATTTAAAAAATGATATTTTTATTCATGTTTCCTCAGATATTAATGTAGGATAAGTATACGCTTAAATTGATCTAATTCTTAATCAGTCTGTAAGAATAATACGTAAGAAAAATCACTTCAATGTTCTCTCTATTTCTTAGACTTTCGCTTTTACATACATACATATGTGTATATAAATCTTTACACCAGTAAATTTTATTTCCTGCCTTTCTATGAAGGCTTAAATAAATGAACATAAATATGTTGTCCAAATTAAAAAAGAACTTTTGTTCTTTAATGATGGGATATGTAACTATAAACATCTTTTAACTAAAGTAACACTATGTATGTATGTGCGAGAAGCATTTTTTTTTACTCGATGTTAGATAAGCTACGTTTTATTTTTCAACATATGTATAAATGATACTACAAGCATAAAACATTTAATCCCTTAATGTACATCTATCTGATACCTTAATTACATTTATACCTAAATAAAAATCATTTAGACATTAATTATTACATTAATTCTAACTAATGGGAACTAAACGGCAACATGAACGATCACCACCCGGAGTTGACATTGTACCTGCTAGTCAAAGAAGACGTCTTTCTTTCTCTAATTGCGATTTATCTGATAATCAGCAATTAAATTCGCTTTATGAACTATGCCTTGGTATTTTTGACTTAAATAGATTTGATAAAAGTAAAATAATTTTTTGGGACAATTAGTTATGTAATTTCTTTTAATATATTATTCTATTTTAATTCAGTTTTTCAAGATCTAATATTTAAATTTACTTTAAAGATCAAGTACTACAAGGAATACACCCAGTTTCGAGAGACACTGCTATTCGTCTTGCTTCGATTCAATGCTTTATACAGTATGGACCTTTTTATGAAGGTGTACAAAGCAATATTCGGTTGGTATAAGTAGAATATAATCATAAAAATGTAAAACAATTTTTTACATGTTAAGGGCATTCAACTTACTGCCTAAAGAATATTTTCATGCTAGAGAACATGAAAAGAACATAATTGAGGTGATCAAAATGAATGAACCCTGAGTATTTTATATATGTATTATTTAGCAATACCAAAGCTTAGTTTTTCCAAATGAAATAGCAGCACGACGAAAATATTGTGATATCTGTAAAAATCTACCAACGTACGGAATGATTTTTTTCATTGTAAAAGAGCCCGTTCGTAATAGTAAGTATTTTATATTGATATTAAATGTATTTTTACCATAGTTAGGTATGGATTAGTGTTTAATACTTCCTAATTACATAATTGTTTATGTATTGTTCCTAATTCTATTCCCTCTTAGGATTAATTCCTCGTCTATTAGGCGTAAATAAAGAATGCGTCATGAGTGTAGACAAAAAGAGCAAGGTTATAAGGGATTAACTAATAGTAATCACAAGAAAATTTTAAGATTGTGCTCAAGTCCTGGCCTATTGAACAAATTCGGAGATGGGGTGCATCGCCAAACACCTTTAATATTGTTAATTACAATTTTTTATATTTTATTAATATAAAACATTCTTAGGACTTTGGTGATTACCAAGAAGGATATTACTCTGTTCAGACGGTTCGTTAAAATTTTAATCTCAATAAATTCTTTGAATTTTCTCATCATTCGAAAATTTTTATTTTATGCTCCAGATCCCATTTTGGATAAAAATTGTATTTTTTCTTCAAAATATTTTTTTTAATAGTCGGAAGGAGAAAAGATCAAAAAGCTTATAGCCGAATTTGTTGACATAATTCTCATTAAAAAACAATTAGTCGATCCATTTGGTGTGGAGGGGGATGAAGGTGCAATTATGATTGAAGATTTTGTGCATCGTGCCCGTTCAGTACCAATTTTGTCAGAAGAATTACAAAAAATCCAGACAACTATTGAGGATAGGCGAGGGTCTCCACTTTCTCATGAACGTTATGAAATAACTTCTCCTGAATGCTTGTTGCCTTCAACGGACGGACATAATTTACTTGAAGTACAAATTTCTGTATTTAGTTTGTCCTTATGTTTTTATTTATTAATTTTAGATTTTATTAAATGCATATATTAATTTAGGATTACCGCCCAAAAACAGTTCCGCTACCTGAATCACGTCAGAATTTTCAACGACTTCCAAGCGCTCCTCCTTTAATATGCGTCGATCAGACTTCTGCACCTCTTACTCAATGGAATTTTGGTCAAATCGAGCGATCAGAACAGGCGCCAACTTTTGAAGAAGCAATAAAAAGTTCACCGACAAATTTGCCAGGCACTTTTTTTAACAAATATTTTTGAAAGGCTGAAGCCTTTTCATTTTTAGAGCAAAAAATTCATTAGTTATTTTATCGTTTTTTATATTTTCAGATCATTCTGATGTACGCGAAGCTTTTCTTCTCCCACCTACATTGCTCCCACCGCCTGTGTTTGTTGAAATCATTGATAATGTTGAGGGTATCTTTATTTTTATTTAAATTTTAGATCTACTTATACTATCTATAAATATTTAGGAAAACAACCTTCAGCTTCGCCACTACCCTTTCCGATGACTGATACAATAGTTGAACGAGTTCAGCAGAATCATTTTTCTGCTTTTACCTCCAATCAAATTGCCTACGAAATCTGTCACGTATTTTTGGAAAGTTCGGATCTATATGATTATTTTAATTTTCAGAAGGAAGGCATCTCGTATCTGTCTTATGAGCAGCACTTTGAAAATACTAAAGATCTTCAGGCACTTAAAGACGCAGTCGAGCGTATTACTATGCAATTACTTGGATCTAGTAAAGGCATTTTTAGTTTCAATCCGTCCTTACATGCTGAAAAAAATACATCCACCATTAAATTGGAGAACATTCGCCATAAATTAATCCTCTTCCTAGCCTGTAGCGCGCAGGTTGATTATTTCTTATTACAATTTAAAATTTTTATTAAAGGCGGTTGAATGGACATCTGAGTCCCAACGTTTTGGTCCTAAATATGGCCGTGTATGTACCGCCATCCTTCAAGGAGGAGACTATCTATCTGATATTTTGCAGTATGTGTGCATTTTACGGTACAATAACGTTTTTACAAATGAACATTTAGTGATACAAGAGTGCTGGTTGCTATTATTTCCAACGAAGATTTTACTTTACAACTACGTTCCTTGGTTGACTCTGTTGTTGATGCATATTTATCGTTTTTAGGTATACAAATATTTTTTCCCACATGCTACTAATTAAACCTTTTGGATCTATTTAAGTTTTCTTTTGGATTATATTCTAACATATTTTCTTTTTAAGGAAAGCTACATCCTGAATCTAATGAAAAACGTTCACACTTTCTTTCATCAGCTAATATTTTGGGTGATAATGTTTTTATTTTGTTAAATTCATTAAATGCTGACGGAATTGAATCAACAGAAGAACAGAATTTCTACATTGCATTGAATGAAGCGATTCAAACAGTTGCAAACTCTGCTGCTGGATTAGTACTTCAGTTAGTAAACATTCAGCAATATCATTATTATTGATTTTTAGGGCTAAAACTCTGCCTGGGTCACCAACCGAGCTGTCAGGAGAAAATATCATAAAGGTTGCGACGCGGGTGGCATTGTATACCAGGTACATTTAACAGGGTGGTCAATATTATACATGATTAAGTTGTTCTATATAATTTTTATGCTTTTAAGTGAGACAATTGCTCTTATTCGTGTATTAACTTCTATAATGGCTCATCCCGCTTGTCAACGGAGGGTTTGTTTATTATTAGAAATTTTTGTATTTTAAATTAATTTTTTAACATAAACTAAAATTTTAGACCTTGTTTAGGGGAGTTTACCACCAAGTTACTCCATTTAGAATAAATTCTCAAAAAGTTTGATGTAATCTTTTTAAATAGATTGAAAGGACAGCTACAAACGTGTTTAACTCAACCAATGAATTGTTAGAGTTGGCAAAATCAGATGCATTTGATCAATTTTCAGTAACTGGTAGCATAATCCAATATGAAAACCTACAGAGGCATGCATTAGGTTTAGAAATGTCATTAAATCATCTAATAGTGAATCTAAAAGGATAAATACAAATCCATTTAATATAGAAAATAATTCGTTAGATGCTAATAGAATAGTAAATATATGTATTCTACATATATATAAATTTTTAAAAATCGAACTGTTTCTTCAGATACAATGTATACTTAAAAATGGTGTTTGCCAAAACCGGTTATTAATCGGTCCCCTTACTTGGGGGTTTAAATTTTTACCGACGGTTAATTTTCAAAAAAAAAATCTATCATTTTGTCAAAAATACTTAAAGTGCACATGCGTACGCTATTGTCTTACTTTGCGTGGGACTTTTACCTTGCGTGAATTCTGCTTTATGTAACTTAGCAACACATTAGTTTGAATTCCATCTACAAGTTAATATGGAATGTGAATTCTTTGGATTAACGTGGACGTAAAAAAGGAATACCTTGAGGATTTAGAATAATCTAAATAAAAATGGTGTGACTTTCATGTTCTCACATCAGTTAAAAGAAAAAGAAACGTAGGTTGCTTTACTTAAATCGTATAATATTAAATACATTTTACTTTAGATTGAACAGATTTGTGTAATTTTTCAGGTCTTGTTCTAAAAAGTTAAGGTTTTTGATTTTATGAACATTATTTATCCCTTACAATTAATAATTTAGAAAAAGATAATTATTATGCAATTGATTGATTGATGCACTTCTCATCATCTGGGGGTATTGGCTCTCTTCTCTCTACATCATTAAACTCTGGAACTAGTGATGTAAGCATTCCACGAGTTATCTCACCACTTCTTCAGCGACACTCTGAGGAACATACTGAACTCGAAGAACAAGAATTTTTTCAATATCGTCATCGAACAGCTTCCTTAAATGGTTTTAATTTTATTATTTTATATTTTTAAATCTTATTCAGAACAACATGTCAAACATCCATTTAAACCCTCAAATTCGTTAACCGTATCTGTCGCACCTAAAATGTTTAGCCAATCGAACATGGAAAATTCGGTGTCTGCTCCACTTCCTGTGGACTTTTTTCATGGAAGTCTTCTTGAGAAGGTTTGTATTAAAAACAAGTTGGGTCGGACTATAGACTTGAACTATATTTTACTCTTTAGCAAAATAACAAATTTAAGATGTTCGACCACAGATTCAAAACCTTACAAGAGAGGAAGGCGGCAAAACCAACTCTTAAAAGCAAGGTATAGAGTTTAACTCTAATTAACCAAGAGAAAATTGAACATAATCTAATTTTAAAGGTTTACAATTTTCTGGAAAGGTTTGAACTTCGTTTTGAATTCATTTGTTTTTAATTTCAAGGCCTACTGGGTGGAAGTGTTTTCTTTATCATTTCAGGTTATTTTAGTAACAATTCGTGTACTATATAACAGCACAATTTATTATTTTTTTCAGTGTGTTCAGCTTGGTCCTAATTTGTCTTATACTCAGTGTACTTTCAACCGTAGAATCATATAGTAAACCTGCGGCTGAGGCTCTATTCTTGATGGTTAGTTTCTTTATAATCACAAACATCATCGTGCTCCTTATGTTGTTATATACTATATTTAAGGAGGTCTTTCTTGTACTTTTCTTTGGTCTCGAGTATTTCATCCGATTATGGGGTATGTCTAATGTAACTAATATCATTTACTATTTTATTCCTTGTAGCTGCAGGATGCAGGTCGAAATACCTTGGATTATTGGGGCGTTTAAAGGTTTAGTTATCATTAAATTAAATATCAGAATTTTATAGTTTGCTAGAAAGCCTATCTCCATTATTGGTAATTAAAATATTTGCAAAACACAATGAGTTTTATCTCTCATTTAGATCTTTGTGTTGTCATTGCCAGCCTTTTTGTTATTTCTGTAGGGAGCGAGGGAAAAGTATTCGCCACCAGTGCTATACGGTAAATTAATTTTTTGTTCCAAGGTATCCTTGACTTGTTTAATTTATATTAGCGGAGTTCGGTTTCTACAAATTTTACGCATGTTGCATGTAGACAGGCAAGGAGGCACTTGGTTGTTTATTATTAATAACGGAATGTGTTATGAGATTTAGGAGATTACTTGGCTCAGTAGTTTTCATCCACAGACAGGTTTTCATTTACTAGAATAGTTTCCCATAATGGAATAAAAATAAAGGAATTGATCACGACTTTATACATTGGCTTTCTAGGTCTGATTTTCTCATCATATTTTGTCTATTTGGCTGAGAGGGACACAGAGCAAATTGGACCGGACGGGCGTCCTGCATTTGGTATATATGTATTACTCTTCTGCTTTTATTTTTAAAATTTTCAGGCAGTTATGCTGATGCACTTTGGTGGGGAGTGGTAAGTCTGATAAGCTATTTTGTGCGTATAAAATACATTCATGAAATTTTTTGGATATTTTGTCACGTGATTTATTAAGATTACTATGACAACGATTGGCTATGGTGATGTAGTACCACAAACCTGGATTGGGAGAATTGTGGCTTCTTGTTTTGCTATATTCGCTATAAGCTTTTTTGCACTACCCGCAGTAAAAGATTAAGTAATAATATATTCTTAAAATTGCAGGGAATTCTTGGCTCAGGCTTTGCGTTGAAGGTGCAGCAAAAACAAAGGCAAAAACATTTTAACCGACAAATTCCAGCCGCTGCGACCCTCATTCAATGCCTTTGGCGTTATTATGCAGCCGATAAGAATTCGAAATCAATCGCTACTTGGTTTATTTTATTATAAATTCATCCTATAAGCTACATCGTATTAACATCTAACGAGAGCTCATTTTGTTATTTAAGAGCTTACATTAAGGTGTTTTCTGGCAAGTGTGCCAGCTTTTTCAACACTTTTATGTAACTTATCTTTATCTAAATAGTATTACGCAAAATTAATAAAATTTAATACTTTTTCGGGCAAATTCATGTTGACCCGTTGGCTGCACACAAGCAACAGAGGAAAACAAGGAGAATTAGTAATGTTGCTAATTGTCTCGGTAATGGAGGTGGAACTTCGTTTAGAGTTCCTTCCGCCTCGACGACTACATGTAGTCAACAGAGAGGATCATTTGCTACAAAAAAGTCGTATTACTCAATGACCCAGATGTGGCGGGGAGGCAGATTTCTAACCAGGTTATAGTTATTCTTTTACGAATAAGGTTTCGGAATTTTGTTTGCCTCTTCTGAATTTGTCTTTTTTCAGGAGAAATTACAGCTTTTATCGTAGAAAACATCCTCAAGTAACGTTACAGCAGCACTCAAATGTTGATTTCATTAAGCATGACAAAACCACAACGGCAAACGAGTTGCCGTCTTACGAAGAAAACGATGAATCCACAAACTCTATTCTTACATTTACGAGAATTGGCCACATTTGTGAGCTAACCGAGACACACAAAAATGCTATTCGAACAATTCGTAAAATAAAATATTTTGTTGCTAGACGGAAATTTCAACAGGCGAAAAAACCTTATGATGTAAATGATTTGAAACTCTATTGTTCATATTTGTATTTTAGGTCCGTGATGTTCTGGAGCAATATTCTCAGGGACATCTAAACTTGATGGTTCGAATTAAAGAACTGCAAAGAAGGTGAGCATATACATAATCTTGTAATATACTTTTAATACCAAGAATGGAACAAACCCTTGGAAAGCCAGGTCAATATCAAACAAACAATTGTAAAAAACCTTATACAATGACGATTGGTTCACGGATTTCTCGGATTGAAATGCAGGCAAGTTGGGGAAAGAGGTCTTTTTAATTAGAGATATCCATCCGTTTAGTTAAACTCAATGGACAGGAAATTTGAGACAACTACTCGGATACTTCAGTGAGTTATTTTTAACGTTTTCTCTAAATATTAGTAATGTTAATGCTAAGAAACTAAATTTTTTACATACCCTTTTATAGAAACATTTACCGAGCAGTCCAACACAATATTAATCAAGAATTGACAAAACATAAGAGTTCACTTAGTCCAGTACCTTCTGTACACGGTGACATAGTTGATCCTTTTGTGAGATCGATCTCAAGTACTAGGAGAGCGTCTGAGCTCTCAGGAGCAGTTGTTGGATTGCAACATCGTCGAAAATCGGAATTTTTAGTACCACTGGAGCCACATTTCGAATTTTAAATACATATTATTACGAAGCATTAATTGAGAAATCGGAACTCTATTTTTATCATGATCATGATAGTTAAAAGGTTTGACATCTTATTTATATTTTCTTAGAGATTCTGCAACTTTCTTGAATGATATTCTGAAGGCACGGCGTCGAAAAATTCTCGTCCCTTGTGAATGGTTTCCTACATATGGAATAGGTTTCATTGAGGCTTTTGCCAATTTCAATGATGATGCGAACCGAATTAACAAGGACCGAATGATCAATAGCTTCCAGGCTTCCTCTGATGAAAGTATCTTAAAATGGGAGCAAATTATGTCTTAATTTTGCCACTACTAATATAACAAGTGTCAGAACTAAGAATTCCATTCTCTACTATGGTTATTTTGGATAAAAAAAAACTACCTCTGATGGTCTTTCACCTCTGATGACTTCTTGTTCTTCAGTCAAGTATTTTGCGCCGCTATTAACACTCCCATAGCCTCCTAATGTTTCTATCATTAAATTTTCTTCAGGCGATATCTGATATGTAAAATGACTTTTTGATGGGGGCACTTTGTAAAATTCAACGGGCGAATCACACGGAATATTAATGAGACCTATCATAAAAACTTCAATATAATTGAACCAAGTTTCTTGAAAAATTTTAGAAAATCTGAATATGTATGTAGACGACGATAAAGGAATTTTAATCAACATTCTTCTTACACATGTTTATTTAGCTATTAAATAAGAGAGAACGACATTAAACACGAGTTCTTTAATTTCTCAAGCCTCATGCTAGCTACAAGTAAACAACCATGAATTTACATTCCTCGTCCTTTGTTTGTTTATACATCCATCATATTATTTGCACACGCTTGTACGTCATACAACTTTATTGTACTAGATGAAATCAAATTTCTCTGCTGAATGGGCAAACTGTACTATGAGGCTAGTGAATGTATTCCTTCAAATCAATCTGGTTTATTTATTTATCTAAATAATTAATGTTAAAATTTGTTAAAGTAAGATCATGTTTAGATCGAAAACACTCAGGGACTAGGTGTTTTGTTTCCATTTGCTGATGTCTGTTAACTCCTTCTCTAAGTTCTTATTTTCTGTCCTTTTGAAAGTTTCTACATATTCGGCCGCTTCTTCAACTGAATAACAAAGAATTAGCTTTATTTTAACTCGATAGCAAAGTAAATTTAAATCACGAAGCAAAAATGATGGGTCATCTACATTGATGAGTAAGAGAAGAATCTTAAACAAAAATTAATATATGGACAGCTAGGAACTTTTTTAAAGCTGACCTTAACTCGATATCCGTTCAAGTCATTCAAACGTGTTTCAATGTATCCTGGATGCAGTTTATAGTATTTTGAGCTTAGGTAAATAATTCCACATTTTCGAGAGCACTCAAAATCGCACCTACAAAAAAGTTTATCTCCATTTAATTAAAAGATAAAAACTATGACGTACTTTATCTCTGAATCCCACTCAAAGACAACGTTCCGCACATACTTGATGAGTGGATTGCCCTCCTGTCTCTTTCTATTAATTTTCATTCTTGACGGACAGAGGCTGCCTGAGATTGTTTTTGGCTCATTCGCCGCAGGTCCTAGATCTTCAGATGTCGCTGCTTCTAATTCTAAAGTTTCTCCATCAGCCAATGTCTTCATCCCTTAAATCTGAGTCAATTTACTAAAATAACATCAACAACTGAGAATTAAATAATTTTCATATAAAAAATATGTACGTAATAACAGGAAATTTAAAACAATATTTCAGAAGTTAGAACATTATATTTTTAAATATTTGAAGCAAAAATAGAAATATGATCATACAATGCTTTCTTTTCTTCATTACTTAGTAGATGGAGAAACGGTTTCATATCTTCAAAACCAAAAGGTCGGCAGCAAACATTGAACAGCTCTTCTAAGGCCTTCAATGGACTTCCTATAAAAATATTAAAGGCTTTTAGATTTTGAAAAATACAGATAAAATAACCAAGTGGTGTTTCAGGCAAATGATCTCGCGTTAAAAGACCGTCTTTAGTCACCTTGTCCATAAAAAATAAACGCGCCATCAATGGTCCTCGCAGTTCAGACGCATGTCTGGCTCTCGCGTGACATTTATGCATCAAACGACTCAACATTTCCAAGTGTTTACTGAGTAAACTAAAAATTAAAGTTAATAAAATAATATAAGCTAAACCTGAGACGTTTCTCCTGTTCTCCTAAAGAACAATCAGTAATTATCAGATCTATCAAATTAACCCAGTTTGTCCATTCATTCATGCTAAAATATTCAATTATATATTTGATATTAATTGACTTTTAATGAAGAAATTATCTAAACAAATCCCTTGAAGTTTTCAGTTTTATTTTATTATTTAATTTCAAATAACTAACTCTTCCTCTATAGATCTGATCACTCTATTAGTTAAAATATCGTTTTTTCCACAAGCACGATATAGTGAATTTAATTTGTGCTTTAATCTTAGCTTGTCCACGTCTGAAAGATGTCTTTGCTTTTGAATTACTTCAACAAATTCAATTGCCTCTGAAAGTCTACGACGAGATTCGAGAACGATTAAACGTATTTCGATTCCTTAAGTCAGGTAATAATTATAATCATAAAATTGTTACCTCCTTGCATACGACACAGATCATTCATTGGTAATTTTTCCAGCATCTTTTCAGCTAGCGGAAATAGCATTAATTCAGCAAGTTTTTTATTCTCATATCCCTGCATTAAAATGCTCATAATAGCCCAACCTGGATAAACTTGCGATTTTTTCAGAAATCTTTTTACAAACATTAACTTTAGGTTTTTATTCCACTCCCGGTAGGAAAGAAAAATACTTTTTAATAATATAAGTTGACTAACACATTAAATACCCTTTTAATCTAACAATAAGAATAAAACATACAGCAATACTGCGGCATATTTGTATCCTTAAACATTGAAAAATTAATTGATACTCACAAATCAAACCTTATAAAGTTGGGCAGCAATTTGCTGCTGTTGTCGAAAGTCCCTTGTTCTAATGAGTGCAAAAAATAATTCCCGAGCCAACTTTTCATTTTTCGGATATCTCTTGGTCAACAATGAATAAAGTGTTACAATTCTATTAGGGCTGTTTAACTCCTTAAAGTCAACCTTATCCCCTATTTAAAAATTTTAACCTTGTAGCAATGACAAACTGCTTGAATAGTATTTTCGTTTAACTCCTCATCGACAATATCCTTCTCAAGAACCCTTAATATGTTCAGCGCCTCTTGCGTGCGTTCTAAAAAGTATGAAAATCCAAGAGGCTTAAGTTAATTAATGAAATTGTAAAAAGAAAAACTAGCCAATTCGAATGAGTGCCAACGCCTTAAGAGCCTTAAATACCTGAAGAATATTAAGAAGAAAAATATAATTACACGTGCTCCTGTTATTTGTGAATGTTTCTTCAAAACTTTATCTGCTTCTAATATTGCTTTTTTATATTGTCCAGTATCAATTGAATCATAAATTGGCCGCAATCGTCTAGCAAGTACTTGTTCTGCTGAATTTTTGGTGTTCTGCATAGAAATTCCTTTTCTTTATAATATTCAGTATCAAATATTTTATCTAAAACTTTATAAATTGATAAATACATAATGCAATGTAGCTTTTTTCAAAAAAAAAAAAAAAAAACACGTGTAAAATTTCTATATATCTCTACGGCATAATTGCTATACATATTTCAAATTCTTATCAAATCATAATGTGCGAAAGATCAAAATCAAATTTGACAAATACTCGAGAAGAAACATATTGGGATTTGGGCTTAACTACGTTTGTTGTTTTTAAAAGATTATTTGTAGGATTATGCTTATTTACATATATACATATTTGTAGTCTAATATGATGAAATTAAAATTTTGTGTTGTTTTTTTAACGTTTTTGGAAAAATATAAGCAATAAAAGCAAATTTCTAATACACTCGTAAAATTTAGAATTATACCTAGAAATAATGATATTTGGGATGGTCTCTTTTCGGCCGCCGGTAAGTCATTCCCTTTAACGTTAATCAATGTTTTCAAAGATCAAATGGATGAAAGTCTGACAAGGAACGCTTGTAATATTCAAAGTCATATAACGGAAAAATCATCACAGATAAAATCTAATTTGGATGCTCCGATTGAACAACTTGTTGCTTCAGTTTCAAATAATGACAATAAAGATACAAATAGTCCTACCAATGTAAAGAAGGAAGCTTGTAAAATGGTGATTAGTTTGAATATCGAGTAATGTTTGTATTAAGTTCCTTTAATTATGTAACTTGAATTCCATAATTTAATTCTAAAAGTGCTATTTTTCAACTCCATACATATTTTTTTAGGATGGTTCTTTTCCACACTACTCATCCTCACAACATTCATCTTCGATGGTTAGCTCAACTATTTCAACAAACAAATCAGCAAATAATAATTCGGTTGACTCTAATAATATAATTCCTTCAAGTGATATTACAATTCATCTTGATTACACTCGTTTAAAAACTGAGCATAGAAAGCTGAAGAAATATTTCGAGGTAAATTATGTCTAAATTTTATTTTTTTTCATTTTAGACAGATTATAAAAATCGATTCAAGCCTCTATCAATCAGTGAAACTGTTCGAAGACTTTCTCATTGTGAACCAGTTTCATTGGATTTGTATATATCAAAGAAAGGTTTTTCGTGATTTTCAAAATAAATTAATTTTTCTAAACCTTCAGATAAATTTGACTTGTTGGATGAAGGACTTGCATCTAGCAATTGGGATGTGATTGTTATGGTGAGCTTTTCATTTTATCATCCGTTTTGTATATTTCATCAAGATTATTTTGTTTCTTAAAAGAACATTAGACAATTCTATCTTTCGTTCAATCTTGATTGATCGTCCAGACGCAGCTCAATATTATGTTACTTATTTAAGAGAATCTGGTGAATACCAAGAATTGTTGTATACGTTATAGTTTGTTTTTTCTTTTTTTTCTTACTATTAAAAACTTTAGTGGTATTGGACGTATTGTCGAAGCTACTATGGAGGAATTTAAAATAGCATGTCAACACAAAGATCCGGTAAAGCAATTACGTGCTCTTCAGCATTGTTTTCTGGATGGTTTTCATAATCCTGATTTGACAAATGAAAGAAAACATTTAAAAGAATGGATTTCTCGACTTGAGGCTCATACGAAACATGCGTAATTTGCCGTCAATTTTTTAGAAATTCTCCGTTAATTTAAAAAGTTAATTTTTTCACTTTCAAATGCTTCAACAATTGTGATAAACACATTTTTCGTCTATAACTATCAATTTATTAGTTGAATTAATACTTGCATATTATTTATTCATTCTTTTGTAATAGAAACTAATAATTACATAAATAGAATGGAATTAAAACGAAAGTCTTCAATTATACCAAATGAAATATGTGTGACTGACCATGCAAAGTGTTCAAGAATAGAAGTTGATGTAGAATTCCGTTCAAATTCTTTTATGGAGGCATTAGTTTCTCATAACATTGCACTCATTACTCAAGAACTTTATTCACTAAAGAAGGTTACTTTTTAATATTATTTATTACTGACCTTCGCATGGGTCTGCATTTTCATTTTTCAGTATTTAACAACCAAAGAGCATGTGTTGACTTTGTTAAATAATAATAAGTGCTTTCATGCTTTAATACAATATTTGATTAGCATTTATAATGAAAAAATAAAACGTGATAAAGGGACTCTACACTCAAGGTTTTTTTTCGGATCACAGTGCCCACATTTTTCACTCCACATTTCTCTTCAACTTTGGGTTTTTTTTTAATTTCTACTGCCTTACCTTTGGTGATTAATGAGAAACGTGTGAATTGTTATATTTTTCTTTAACATTAAAAATTTCAAGTCTTAATCTAAATGACAATTTTCATTGATTTACTTGCTAGAAGCAAGATAGAGTTTTTGTTAAAAAGAAACTAACAGCCAAAAATAACCGAAGTTGTGGAGGAAAGGACAAATTGGAACCATAAAAGATAATATTTCCTTCTTTTCAGTAATTTTGTTATGAATGACGAGGATATTTATTCCCTTACTAAAGAAATTGTTAGTATTTTAGCGAATATCTGCCATCTTTCTGTTTCGGCGTGTCTTAAGGTTTTTTGGTTTATTTCTTTTTTCTAATTAATTTCCAGGTCCGTGATATGAATTCAGTGTTAGTTAATATTTACCTCTATTTCCTTAATAAGACAGAATGTTTGCCTACCAACATATCTATTCTACGTCTTATTGGTAATCTTTGTGAGCTGAAGGAAACTGCCACAATGATTGCCTTAAATGAAGTTCTAGTCAATAAAGTTGTGAATTGTCTCAAGTTGGATGAACAACAAGCAAATGATCAATCATTACGGATAATACGATTGTTGGCAAAACGGAGTCAACTCTCTAAGGTTTAATGCCTAATTATGATCCCTAAAATATTTTAGATTGTTCTTCGTTCTAATTGTTGTTTATTAATAGCTAAATATATAGCTAGACATAAAAATAAGGTTGAAATTTTTCGTGGTCAACCGGAAATTCTTCAGACCGTCTGGAATTTATTTAAATTTCATCCAGGTTGTGTTGCTAAACAATTTGCAGAATGCGGGTATCTTATAATTATTTATTTATTAAAATTTGTTTTCTTTTTCTAGCGATTTTGTCAGACTGTGTCTGGATCATGTACTCAAATTTTCTTATGGTTCTAATGATAAATTTGAAAACCATTGGTTAGAACTGATTCTCAGATGTACTAGGGTCTCCCATGAACTGCGCTCTTCTCTTGGAGAAGAGGCAATAGATAAGGTCCTTGAATTTGAAAAAAATAAAGGCAGTTTAACTGATATTCATTGCCGTTTTCTTTGTGCTTTCCTTGAGGTTTTAAAATAATTTGTTTAGGATTTGGATTATTTTAAGGATAGCTATTTTCGATTACATATGCGTTATGCTCAATATCTTGGAAATGGAGTTTTAAACAAAATATTGGAACGTTTGGAGCCGCAGTCTCTTCCTTCCAAAAGGATTCCTAACATTAAACTTCAAAACCTTATTGTCGAAAGTTTATGTTCTCTTCATTATGAAGATTCATTAGAACTTGTTATTCGGGTTTTTTATTGTTATTTTTTAGTATTTTTTATATTCATGTCAGCATCCTAATTTTGTTCCTTCTGTCCTAAATCATGTTTGTTGTTATTTGGATCACGAAGCGCATAAATGCCAAATAGAATATGGCAATCCAGAACAAAAACCGCTTTTCCCTGCTATAACTGATCATTCAGTTATACAACATGTAATTTTTTTTTAAATTTTAGATGGGCTATTTTAGAAAGATAATCAGTCCTGGCCTCTTTGTAAAAACTTTTTACAATCTGCCGGTATTTTTTTCTTTAACAAAGTATTTTAACAATCTTTAGTCGCATCACCTAACATTAAAAATGATTGGTCACCGGCTATGTCCCCTACGTCAAGTTCTAATATTTCTTTGAGCCCAAGTGCTTCTCCACCATTTTTCGAGTTTTCGTCGACCATTGCATCATCTCCCACATCTTTCTTACTTGATGATTACCTACAAATGAGTGAATATGGTAATCGTGATACCTTATCGCCAATTAATGAAATTCAAGTAGCGCCTAGCGAAATAGAACCTGATAGTAATTTTTACAAAAAATTTCATCATTATTTTATTTATAGATCCAATACTAGTTGATTTGGAAATTACTGAATGCAAAGAAAGTAAAGATGAACGGACCAATTTATTTTACGGAAATGAACGTTGCCTTACGCAAAAGGTATTTTTTATTTTGGCCCATAGATGTCTGTCATGTTTTTCGGTTAAAAATAAAACCGAGCTCTATTTTTATTGTTTATTAAAATTCTTAGTTGATTCACAATGAATTACGTTTAATTGCACATTTTTCACATAAAGAGGAACGGCAAAGCCTTCTTTTGATCAACGAAGAGGTTATATTTTTCAAGGAATAAAATTGAAGTGTATATATTTTTAATTTTACTCACAGATAATTACTTTACTTGTACGACATATTAGTGAGGCAGAAGAAATGGACAATCGTTTGGCTCGAGCGTTGCGTCGGCTTTCATGTGTAAACATTTAGAATTTATAGTTTAATATTTAATTTCCATTAAGTGGAACTTATAATATTTTTTTTTAACTAAATTAGTTACTATGTTACATTTTAAACAGCACCAGAGTGGATTACCACTCTTGCTTGAGATGGACTTTCAGCGTATTATTATCTCAAGGTTAATAAGAAGAGACTGTTTGCTAAGTCGGTTTGTAAAATTTTGTTAATCTTATTCCTTCTTTTAGTTTTGCACTCCCTTGCGTTCGATGTGATGGTTAGTGCTATATTAATTTTGTAAATTATATATGATTATCTAATTTGCAGTGCGTCGTGATTTTGGACGTCTTCTTCTATCTGATCATGCATTACTAGCTGACTCTAGAATGGGTGAATACATTTTACTAACAACACGAATTGATTCTCAAGATCGATTATCCTCAACTGATTATGATAATAATAAGATATATGCATTAATGGCTGCATTGGTAATAAAAATTTTATTTAACTTGAATCTGTCCCTGTTTACTACAGGTTTTAATTCGCCAACGTGACCGCAGAGCTCGTTTCTTTTTAAAATTTCGGCCTATTAATGTTATTTTTGATGTATTCGCTTCAATATTGCGTAAATGTTCGCAAGCCGAAGTTTCGCTCATCGAGGGTAGCTCAGAGGTAATTTATTTTAAAAAGATATATCCTAAAAAATTAAGGCCAAACTATGTTGCGATATTATTGATACATTAGCTTCCATCTTTCCTCATCAGCTCTTCGAATCCTCATTAACATCTACATCTTCATTCCAAACCGTTTCTATTATAAATGAATCATACACAAACTGTATTCTGCTCGAGATGAATTCATGTGATGAAAATTCAGCTGACGTGCTCAGGTTTCGTAACACCAAAGGGGAACATCTACTAACTGTTTTAAAGAAGAACTTATGCACTTGTAATGAATATTTCACAGTATAATTACTTTTATTTTTCTTTTTATAAAGTTATTTTAGGGAATGTTTAGGAGTGAATTAACTGAAAAGCTTCGATGTCGAGACCAGTTCGTATTTGACCCAGACGAAGAAGCCTGCTCACAAGATGATTTTATCAAGTTTCTTGTAAATTATTTTATCTTTTTTATCACTTCTTTGTGTTATATAATATAAATAACGTTTAGCATTTCTCAGTCGGTTGTCCATTTGGCGTTGATTGTACCTCAGTGAAGGATGCGCAAACATGTGCATCATTACTCTATGTATGATTTTTTACTCACATTTCTTTAGGAATATAGTTGTTTTATTTAGTTGGCTGACAAGTATTTATGCCCTCGGCTTTTAGATTTTCTTCTTTCTGGAGGTTTAGCTGCACAATTAGTTACAGGACAAACACTCCCTATCTTTCTTCCTTTGGTTCTTGCAATTCCAGCCTTAACAGATAAAGGTGGATTAAAGGTATATTTTTATAAAGGTAATAATGGATATAGTTTTTATCTAAGGATATATGTATGTTAGTTCTTCTACAATATTCAAACAATTCAGAACTTCTTTACACTCTTCAACATATTGCAAAATGTGATAAGGGGAGTTTAAAGACAACGGCTATTGATGCGTTAATAGAAATAATGCATTCTTTTATAAGTCGTTTAAGTCAGGATATTACCCCTCATTAATTTACCTTAGAACTACTTATCCATCGTGAATAATTTATCGCTTCTAGTCAAGAATTACTAGCACAAACAAATAAGATTTATAAATTTTGTGGAGGATAAAGTTTTAGCAATAATTTTAAAAAACAAAATTCCAATGGAAGCTATAAATAGGTTATTAGACCTGAGAAATTAAATTACTGGAAATTCTCTAATACAAACCCGTCTCTAATAGAACTACATCTCTAATATAATAGGCTACAAAATACCAGAGAACCAAAAATTTTTGATTCCAAAAACGCCTAAAAGTACCCAACCGTTCTTGAGTTATAACAGCTGGCACTGTGGTGTTAGGCCGCACTCAGTTGGCCCCATTCTGGCGATCATAATTAACAAAATTAACATTACGTCAACTTTTGAGTTCAATTTTAGTTATTATTAGATCTTGTGTATTTTTAATGGACAAAAGTGTTAAGCCTAAAATGGCCTGGGGGAAAGTGTCTCATGCTGATGATGTCCAACAACAACCGATTCTATCGCTAGTTGAGATAATGTTGGAGCAGGAAAGAAACGAGGTTAACTTTATTATTTTTATTGTATTAATTTTTAGGAGGAGTTGCTTGAACAGTTTGACTTCGATAACTCTGTGGATACTGATTGTTCACGTGACTATTTTTTGGCTCTTGAGCTCTCGCGTGATCCAGATTGTTCAGCTGATGAACTTCTCGCAGCAAAATTACAACGTGAATTTGATAGAGAATTGGAGCTTTCGCAGGTTTTCATTTTTAGACATTCTTTTTAATTTCAGTATGCTTAGAAATTTGAAGAAAGCAGAGCTGCAACTGGAAAAGCCACTGCGATTTTAGCTTCAGAGTCCTATTCTTCTTATTATACAAAAGAACAAATTAATGAGGTTCAGGATGAAAGTTCTGATGAAGAATATGAAGATGAATTTAAAGAATTTGCAACTAGCCTTCTATATGGTCTTAATCTTATTTTGCTCATTATTCTAATTTACAGAAAAACCTGAACAAACGTCTTCCTTTCCTCCATGCGGATTTTTGCAACGAGAAGATGGCACATTTTTTACCAAACATGATCTTGGATTGGATGAACGTAAAGGAAGCAAAAAAGTTATGCAGTTACCTGTTGGATTAGTAATTGGGGATGTAATTGATAGTCGAATTGGAAGGTCTTTACTTATATTAACTTAGTAATTTGTTATTTAAAAGTCGAATTATAAATGATCTTCGTACTTTTGCAAAGTTGGATGAAAAGCGTAATCTCCGATTTAGAGATAAAGAGGAAAAGGAAACTAATGAGTTATCTGTTGATGTTCAAACTCGTCTTATTCTACTTAAGTGGATAAATAGCGCTGAAATTGATCGTGTGGAAGGTTAATATCTATTTATTTTTAATATATTAGAATAATATTATAAAACTAGGCATTATTGCTACTGGAAAAGAATCTGCTGTTTTACATGCTGTCTCTGATGTATCTAACAATTTCGGGCACACTTCAGATGAAAATTCAGTGAATGAATCAAACGCGTCTGACCAAATACATTTTGCTGTTAAGGTTTTGCGTTTCTTTATGTCTTTAATGCGTTCAATATCAGGTTTATAGAACAACATTAACTGGGTTCAAAAACCGTGCCGAGTATGTTAAGAATGATTTTCGTTTTAAAAACCCACGTAGTGTGATGAAGGTTTGGGCAGAGAAAGAATTTATGAATATGAAAAGGCATATATTAGAATATTATTAAATAAAATTTAAATTAATCTAGGCTTAAAAGATCTAATATTAGATGCCCTACTCCATTCAAATTAAAAAAACATGTGTGTTAAAAAAATCTTTCCTTAATATACTTGATTATTAAGGTTTTGTTAATGTCTATGATTGGCAGTTCTATTCCTGCTCCAAAACTGCGAGAACTTGAATGGAAATCAGATGAAATGAAGTCGGATGCTTTTTCTCAAGTTAAACAGGTATTAAAAATTAAATTATTTTATAAGTTTCTAATAGATTTTAATTCGAATGTACAAGGAGTGCAATCTAGTTCATGGTTTGTTTATTTACTGAATGAACATTAAATTTAACTACTTCAAGGTGATTTGAGCGAATTCAACCTTTTATATCATTTGGGAACTGTATACGTCATAGATTTGTCTCAAGCAATGGATTTGTCTCATCCGTCTTCTCTTCGCTTCCTACATAGAGATATTGGTGAACATTTTTATTTTAATTAGTTTAATTTTGGGTTTTTCTCAAGTAAATGTCCTTTCATTTTTTGGGAGAATTGGATGTGAAATGTTACCTTCTCCTCATTCTCTTTTTAATGAAATTACTGACATCGAATTTGATCCTAGTGAGGATTTATTTGTCCAGGTTAAATCTTTTTATTAATATTATATTTGTTTGAACCTTTTTAGGTTGAAACTTTTGAGCGTGAGAACAGAAACTTGGACATCAGGGAAGGAAGAAAGCGCACTGCAGAATATGAACTGAAAGGTCATAGACGGGAAAGTAGTGGAAATCATGATTCCCCATCTCGTGAATACAATTGATTGTGTTTTAGCGTTAGTTTTTTTTGTGCACATTGTTATACTTTAATATGTGATAATTCAGTACAAATGACTGATTGTGAGCCATCGAATTGTATTTGTATTTTATTTAGTTTATTCTCGAGGGGATTTGTTCAAACTTTACATTTTTTATGCAGGCACATTCAAATGTTTTCCTTGTGAATTATCATACAATTAGTTATATATTTTATTTAAAAATAAATAATATTTTCTTTATTTATTAATTTTATTCATTTTTACTTATACATTATAACTAAATTTTAACTACACATACATATTACATATAATTCAAAAGATGACTTCTAATTTTTCACTGCCTGGTCACAGTCAACATTCTCACAATCAGCATTTCTATAACACTAACAATAATCGGAAGAGAAGGGCTGCATTACCACTTCGTCTACGGGAGCTAGAAAGGGCATTGGACATGACTAGATTTTGTGAACAACTAAGACGCTTGGTAGATCAACCAATAAAGTTTGTTAATTAATATATAGATCAATCAAAAGTTGATTTTAAGGATTCCAAGTACACTCTCAATGTGTCCTGCAGGGCAATTAGCAAGAAGTAGACATGTTCCTGGAAAGGCAAAACGGGATCTTCTCTCAGTTGATGTAGTTATTTTGTGGTACTTGTAGGTTATGGATATTTTTATTCTCCATATGGTTTATCCATGTTAACGTAAAAATTTGATGCTAAAAATAACATGCAAGTACCTTTAATTTTCCACGTTAAATGTGCTCTATAACTTAGAAATTTTAGGATATCTGGGCTGAAGATATAGAGAAACGAAAGGAGGAGAAAAGTTGTCTTTACAATGCAGATGAAGTAGGTGAAGAGAGGAAATGGTTGCTAGAACTGCTGCTAGAAGAATCAGATGCAGATTCAGGTTTGTTTCTAATTGTTCTTTTATATTCGAATATCAGGTGGTGAAGAGCAGATAACAGACCAGGATCTAAAGGAGATTTTAAAGGTTGGATTATTTAATTAATTTTCTTTATATTGGCAGATTCACCATAAACGACGTAAATTTCAAAAAGAGTATCATAGGTTTTTTATCTATTATTATTTTATTTTCTTCTTTCTAAAACAGTGATTTGACGAATTCTCAATACACGTATTATGGAGCAGGACTAATAAGTGCCAAAGATCGATTTAATGAAAATCAACAAAAGATTGTGCGGAAAGAGCATCAATTTTCATTAAATTAATTTTCATAAAAAATTTAAATATGTATTCTCTTTTGTAATTTATATACAAGCGGTTTTCTATCTTCATCTATTTTTATAAGGTTTAATTTCTTATTAAAAATTTAATTTACAGATTAATTCTAAATGGTAACGCAATTGACTCGATACATTGCTAGAATTATTCCCTTCGTCACATTTTGGTTAATTTTGCTTGTTCAGCCGTCCATCTTCTATTCATTGCCTTGGGTGATTCAACAGCGCATTCAACTACTTATTTATTCTCCCCTTGTTATTTTTGCATGTTTGGGTGTATATGCTGCACTACATGTCATCTATGGAGTTTTTACTTTCAATGATTGTGAACATGCTAGAAAGTCATTGGTTGCAGAAGTAGCTGAGGCGAAGGAGGACTTGCGTAAACGAGGAATTATTAATTAAATTTGGTTTGGTTATAATTGATAAATATATTTTTCAAAAGAAACTTCATTATACGAACTAATTCCGTTTATAAGACGGTTTATATTGTATAAAGATTTACATAGTTTTAACAAGTAAATAAGAAATGACTAGCAACGAAGAAGAGCCCGTTTCTGATCTTAATCTGAATTTGTCCCAATCAGATGCACTTTTCTGTGAGTACGCGAACTGCCAACTTCGTTTTGACATAAATGTAAAAGGATATTTAAATTTTTCAGGTTTTTTTATTATTCACTTTAAGGTTTCATCGACGCAAAGACAGGTCCAGTCAGGTGACCATGAGATTTTGATGGAATTGCGTACCAAGGATGGACGTCGTAGAGTGTTCAATCTAGATATTAACGCGTTAACATTCTTACATGAACAATTGGAAAAAATTGAAAGAGCCTTTCCACGTTGTTACGTTTACAAAAGATGATTAAAACTTTTTATTTCTTAATGCTTAAAAGCTCCTAACTAATATTTTTGTAAAAAGCTTATCTTATTTGCTACCGTTACTTTAAAAATGCACTCAAATTTTTATGTAAGTTAGATACATAGATGAACAGTTCCTTATTTTTTGGTCAAAGGCTTTGTCTAGAAAAATGTAAAATGTTTAGTACAGATAAAGATGAAATTATTATTTCAGGTAATAATTATAAAAAACTTAAAAATTAAATTTACAGGTCATGGACATACTATTGAAATGTATCGTTTATCTGCTCGGGCAGCTGATACAGAGGATTCTTTGGCTTTTTTACCATCCGGAAAGTTTGAACTTATTTTTGGTTTAGACGTTTTTCCTTGCACCAAATCTTTGGTTCAAAGAGTTATTTTCCTAGATAACGGGGGTATGTCTATTTTTTGTTGAATATTTATTCTAACAATAAGTTGTCTGGTTTAGGACTATTTTGTGTTGGTGAGAAAGAATGTGAAATTTTACTTTTGAAACACCATCAGGATGGAAATTCATTTCACGTCAGTAGACAACACAATTTATGCTTTGATAATTGGTTAGTTGGTGCGAAATGTGTTGATGGAACAGGAGTACGTTTTGATGTGGCATTGTAATTAACATAAGAACATTTAAGATAGTTCTACATTTTGCGAATAATTCAATTAAATTTCTTAACTTCAATAATTTATCAAATATTCAAACAAAATATGAACTTAATTTGCATGGCAGGGCTATTATGTATATTCTATAATTTTATTTTTTCATCAAAGTTTTTAAGAACTTGTTCTTTATTAGATGGAAATAGTTGGGAATCTCTGCAAATTTTTGCAGGTACTTCGCTTGGCCCTATATACCAATTTTGTCCAGCTAAGGATTGCGAAAAAATTGTGCAATCTTTTTTGGGAAATTATGTAATTTATGTAAAATAATTCTAAATTTTCGATTAAGGGCATATCCTTTGTTATTCGTCATTATCAAGATTGGTTATTTAGCGTTGGCGATGATCGGGCACTACGTATTTGGGCAATTCATAATAATGGAATTCAAGTTTATTTAATAATATTTTATAAATTATAATTAATAAAGATTTTTGAAAAATACGGCCATGGTGCGCGTCCCTTTGCATTGGAACTTGTTGAAAAACAAAAACTGATTCTCACTGGTGGAGTTGATGAATATTTTTGTATTTGGAGATGGACAGGTTTTTATTTTGTTTTTCTATTTCTTAATAGGCTACCACCTGTTGAAGACTTTAAATTTGAATTTGCGTTGAATTTTTTCATCTGCAACAGAAAATATTGCGCAGCAAATGACTGACGTTACCATGGAAAGACGTGTTAAAATTGGTTTGCATGGTACAATTCAGAGTATTCTCCACCTTTCAAAAAACAATTCAAATTTGGGATGTTTTCTTGATTTGGTATTTCTTTTTCTTATTCTCAAATAAGTTTAATTTTTAGTTAGTTGCTTCACGAAAAGGTGCTTTAGTTAATGTTCATATTTCTCTTTGCGAATTTGAACATAAAAAATTTAAACCTTTGTTTCTAGATTGTGTGAAGGTGTCTTATTTAAATTAAAAGATTATTTCTTAAAAACAATTTTTAGCCAATCCCTCATCATGAAAATATAACGACTCTTGCATTGGGCCCATTAACTATCAATAATAAATATGTCCTTTTGAGCGGTTCTTTTGACAGAAGGATCGTTTGCTATTCTTTGGAGCAAAACAATAGTTAGTTCAAAAAATTATTTGATATTTCATTTTATGAATAAGAATTTAAATAAAACAAGGTTATTTTTAGTTTTGACAATTCATTCCTCAATGCAAATACATCGTTCGAGTATTGAAAAAATTTGTGTTTTACAGGAAAATCACCATTTGAATGAAGATATAGACGATTTAAACGATGAAACTTTAGTCCTAAGCGGTGGAGGACGATCAGAATTACTATGTTGGCGATTAAATATTAATGGTTTAATTTGCGTTTTATTCAATAAATAACATTTTAAGAAAAAATATTCAAATTGAATTTGCTATTTTCTTCACAATTACAAAATAAAAATAATACAGATGTGCGTATTCTTTCTGTTCATTGGATTTTTGGTGGAAAATTTGCATTGACTCTTTGCTCGGATGCAACGATAAGGTTTGTTCATTCAAAAATTATGAACTATTCATTTAAGAATTTCAAAACTAAATTTCACCTCAAAGTCAATTAATGAGTCTAGTCGTTTTCAACTTTGTTCTATGGCGATGTTTCGCGCAATGGATTTAGCGAAAATAATTGAAGGAACTGTTAGGAATTGTCAACTTCTTTTTGCAATTTCTTCTTCTGGGCATTTGTATACTTTTCAATTGTTATTAACATCAGGCAGAACACAAATTGTATGATAACTTATCTTTTAAATATTTAGGCGTTTATAGAATTCAATGCATTCCCCCTTTCTAATCGAAAATTGTGGCCTTTCTGCTATTTCTAATGAAGCTTCTTTTGATCATTCTTTTAACTATATTCTTATTGGTTCTGAGTCAGGTTCTATCCATATCTTGACTTTTGATTTGACACTTGGATATCCTCAGATTAATATAAACGAAAGTTGGCATGCATCAACAGTGACAGGTTTCACAATAAAATTTTTTAACTTTTTTAATTTAAAATGTAATTAGCGCTTCAAATATGGTCGTTTTCAAATGAACTGTCTTTGCAATCAAAATTGATTGCAAGTGTAGCTTTAGACTGCCGCCTCTGCATTGGGAACTACATTCCAAGCAAGAATGAACTAAATTGTATCATTCAAATTTGCCTTTCAATTTCGGATCCTGCAGCTTTAATTGTCTTACCAAAAACAACGAACAATGAATTTGAGAGGAGAAACAAAGGTTATAATTGCATAGTCTCTGGTACAGGACTTGAGTGTATAGGATTTAACAAATCGGTATAAAACAAAATTTATTAAATAGACAAAAAAGAAATCAAGCCAGTTTAATCATAAAATTGATACAAAAGATTGCAAAAAAGATACAGTTCAATAATCGCTTGTCCATAATCGTACTGTTCGATCGTTCTCCAACCCACCCGATGCAATAATATTTTTCGTTGGGTGACAGTCCGTGCATAACACCATATCTTAAAAAATTTACTAGTTTTTCAATCCTTAATTACCTGTATGGCCTTCCAAGCGTTGAACTGTATCACGAGTTTGTAAATTCCAAATATGGATTTGATTGTCCTCTGAACCGCTGACAATCCATTTACCTCCAGTGACAGAGAAGTTTGCAAAAATGCAGTATTTTTCGTTGCGATGTCCTTGATAAGATTTTAGAGGCTTTCCTCTGTTGAAATCCCAAAGTTTCAACTGACTAGAAATTTTAATTTATCCTATGAGAAATAGGAACCAACCTATCCATAGTAGCAGCCAAAACATATTTTCCATTTGGCGAAAATTTAACAAATGAAACAGGGGGATTTTCGTTATCTATATTTTAGAGGCAATCTTTAATTGAATTTATAAAACTGACCAACAAGTGTTGACATACATTGTCCACTTCCTGCTTCCCAGATGCGTACAAGACCATCATAACTACTTGTTGCAATCAAAGAACCATCTCTATTGAAAGCAACAGCACTAACTAAAAAAATTATTATAAGATCATTTTCCCCAGAAATTAACTTACTTGGATCAGAATGTGCGGGCAATGATCGAACACAAGTACTCGAACGAACATCCCAAATACGAACCTACTAGTTACCTTTTAAAGAATCAATGAGGAAAGTCTACCGTCTCGTCAAAAGATCCAGAAACAAGTAAAGTTGATTGTGGATTGAAATTGCAACAGAATACATAATTTTGATGCCCTCGGAATGTTTTGATGAGTTTGCCCTAAAATTTCCTTGGCCAACATAATTTTAAAGAAACCTGTGTAATGTCAAAAAGTTTGAGCGTTTTATCATCTGAACAGCTAACAATCATTCGACTGTCGTACGACCAGCAAACATCACTTATGCCCAATTTATGACCTAACAATTTTGACTTTCTAATTAAACACGAAACCTTGCCTTGTATGCTCTTCTCCAACCGACCATCTTCAACTGACCATATACGAACTGTTTTATCGGCACTCGCGCTGGCCAGAAGATTCCCATCCGCAGAAAATTTAACAGATGAAACACCTTTTGTATGGCCTTGAAGAAGGAATTGTTGAGAATAATTTGGACACTTAATTAAAAATTGTATAATTAAAGAGTTAATATAGGTATTTATTTACATGACTTGGCTGATTGGCAGTTGTGGAGGCAGTTGTCAAAGGAGTTGCTGGAAGTGATTGTTGGACTGGAATAGTGGATGGTGTTGAATGGGGAAGTACTGGCATTTGTTGATTCATATTTACTATATAAAAAATATATAATTTCGTAACCATGGGAAACAAAGTAACATTGCTGGGCTAAATCAAGGAAAATTCAATAGGTAATATTTGCTAGCTTTAAGGTCCAAGTTTGTCAAAAATTAAAGTTTTAATAATTTAACAACATTATTTCAGGAAAGATGAGTCTTGGACATGGAGGCGGTTTTCTCAGAACAACATTTGGCTTTAGTTTTGCACATAGATTGGTTAAAAATGCTGCCTCTTCTGGATCTTTCGATGAAAGAGGTCATGATCAGTTGCTTGTTGGTACAGAAACTGGCAAAATTTGTCTTCAGGGAAGTGGTTTGTTTAAATTTATATATATTTTTTTAAATAGAAACCCAAATTTCTTTATTAGAATCAATATTTCATGTAAACGAAAAAATCAATTTCCTGACTGTTTATAAGCGTAATCTGAAAAAAGATCATAAATCTAAGTCCTCAGATATCTCTGATTACGATGTTGTGATCATTGGCACAAATGTAAGTTAAATAGAAGTTTATTTTAAAAAATAATTTTTAGAGCAATTTGATGGCTTTCGATGTTTTTAATAATAAAACTGTCTTTCATCGTGAGATCTCAGAGGGTGTAAGTTTTATCAAGGTTTGTGACCAATCACTTAGAAGACTAATTATTAACAATTTTGAGATTGGGAATGTAGACAAGTATAATAAGGAAGCTGTTATTATATGCAGCTGTGGAACGACAATTTGGGGTAAATTTTTGTTTATCTTTTTTGTTATTTTAATGCCTTGACTTTTAGGTTTTCAACTAGATGGAAAAGATCTGTTTTGGACTGCTCTTGGTGACCAAATTAATGTACTTGAACTCTGTGATATGGATGGTGATGGCCTTAACGAAGTTTGGAATGCTTAGAATCATTGTGATTATTCTTTTCTTTTTAAGCTTATCGTTGGTACTGATGGAATCGAAATCAAGGTAAAATTTGAATGATACTGTTTTTAAAATGATAGAAAAATAGTGTTGATTCTATATGTTTTCTCTCGTTTCTTTTTGACCCATCAGCCACATATTTTTTTAAAATTTATTTCGAAAAGGTTTAAGACAGCTTTTACCAAATGGACCATATAAGGGACTCTAATAAGTAAATATATGGATATTCCACTTTAAATATTATTGTAAAAATCTTAGAATGTTTTTGGTCTCAACTAGTACAACTATTTTTAAGGTACTCAAAAACGCTTCTTTCTTTGCCGAATTTGATGAAGGAGATCCAACTTTGACAATTACTGCTATTAAGTTAGGAGTTGTTTTTAACATTTTACTGTTTTTAGACCAGCAACATTTGCTTTTGGACTTGCATCTGGTGTAGTTGGGGTATACGGACAGGGTGAACGTCTTTGGCGTGTTAAAACAAAGTCGAGGATTGTGGCTCTGCTACTGTTTCCAGATCAAGACCATATTGCTTGTGTCTGGCAAAATGCAAAAGTAAATAAAGAATTTTTTATACAATAGTATTTGTTTTTATTCCCCTGAGATTGATGTCCGTTCCGTATCATCTGGAGAAATATGCACAAAAGAACAATTAGAGGGGGGAGAATTGAGTACAGCCTTTTTGGCCGATTTGTCTATTGATCCTTTGGACTCATTGTCAGCTGAAGAACAACCACAACTAACATTAGTTTTTCGAAATGGGAAAGGTTCGTATGAAATAAATTTCTTTGTAAGCTTTTTTTAGTTTATGCATTAGAATTTAATAGTGAGCCTAGTGCGGTTGATGAAAGTCAACAACTTCGAGAAGTTAGTCATCGGAAGCATGCATTGTTGGTTGGTTAATGGCTAAAAATTCAAAAGTTTACCTACTTTAAAATTAACAGGAAGAGTTGAGGGTTTACGAACGTCCAAGTGCAGGCGGAACAGAAGATCATACAGAGAGAATTCCATTGGAATATTCTATGGTGCCTATTGGGACTTCGCTTAGTATGACTTAATTTTTAGTTTCATATTTTAATACTTTATAAATTTTTGGTTGTATTTTGGACTTAACCGGAGGATTATCATCAACATTCGGTTTAGCTCGTGGTAGCATTGTCAGTAATATTAGTGAAACTTCTAGTGCCATTCGAGAAAAGGAATCACTTTGTTTACGACTTTCGCTGAATAATGATGTACCGATTTGTGCAGCTCTTCTTTTTGCCGAGGGCATTTTTGACTCGGAGTGTTTTATAATGTAGGTACAAATTCTCTTAACATGGTGATTTAACCTACAAATCAAAAATATCCGTTTTTACTCAATTTTTTATATTTTTAGACATCCGAATGGAAAGGAAAGTGCAGAGCTCACAGTAAATATTTGTCCTACAAAGAATATTTTTGCAGAATTATTTATCAAAGTATTTGCCGGCTATCAAATTGAGTATGTTTGTCATTTGTTCACAAAAATATTTTTTCTTAAGACGCCAATTGCGTGTGTTTGAAATAAATCAAGTTCTACCTCGTTTTGTCACCTTCGTCCAGATAGATCAATCTATAGCTAGACAAAAACTTCCAGAATGCTTTGTTTCTTTTCGATTACAAAGCCGGACTGATCAGCTACGACTTTGGATCTGCGAGAATTTTGCGTTTATTGATGAAGAGAAAATACAAAATGAATCCCGTTTACCTTCTGAACTTGAGGGTAGTGATGATGAAAAAAAATTTCAGCTCTACTTTTTTTGTACAAGAGACCAGGAAATGCTTTATATTAGTTGGGATTTAACTAGGTAAATTTCTTACTATAAGAATTCCAATGAAGACATAGGCTCATTGTTAATATTTTCTGTGGACGGTAAAACGTTTACTTTCCTCTGATTGTAAGAAAATAATTATGTATTAAAATTTTAGTGGAGAATTTCAATTCAGACATAATAACATTCAGAATGTGATTGATTTAATTCAGGTTTAATTTTTCTCGTAAAAACGCTACGATAAATATTTTTAGTCATTGTGCACTTATATGAATGTTCGAGAGCTACGCTCAAGAGCAAGCTTTCCGTCTATTTTAACAAATGTGAAGAATATAGTTGAATCGGTTATTCCTTTTTTAATCTTTAACTAATTTATTATTAGATGGATGAAAGATATCAAGTAAATGAAAGATTATCTGGTGAATTAATCGAGCGCATAAACTTTGTGAGAGAATGTGTTGTTAGAGCTGAGGATCTGCTTGTTATTCGAAATTTGTATCCTTTTCAAAATTCCTTTAAAAATATATTGAATAAGTTCCGAGGCAAGAAGACTTTATGCTCGTTTAACAATTTTAAATAACGAATTGATCGGCCAAAAGGTAATAAAAGCGATTTTATATTTGAAATTTTTAAGAATACTTTTAGATGGTTAGAATGGCCGCTCGTAAGGAGTTATTAGATGGGCTTAAACTATTAAATGTTTCAATTGATCAATTCGCTCGTTTACGAATTGGGGAACAAACATCTTCGCTTATACATGAATGTCGGAAGGTAATTTCAAATGATAATTTAGAAGCTCTTCCAAGATTGCTTGAATTTGGTGTTTAGTAGGAGGTATCTTTACATTTTATTTTTAAACGTTTTTCATATTCTATCGTAAACCTCTTTTCCCAAAGTTTCCTTCAATCCTTACTTGGTGTCCTGTAGAAACCAAAACTAAATATAAGATTTAATCATTAACTTACGTTCTCATCATTTTTTGTTGAGTGTTGCGCACCAAACGTGTTGCTAAATGTTCATAGCGAGTGAGGACCTCACGGAGTTGATTCAGCTTAAAAAATATAACCGATAATTTTAGATTAAAACCTGTACGCTTCTTCTTTCAAATTCATTTTTTGCACTTTCCATTGCCGTTTTCGCACTTTCAGCCTGATCTAAACATTGCTCTAAATATTCCGCTTCTTCTCTAAAAATACATATTTTGTTTTTTAATCTATTTAGAATAACTAACTTTAATCGGAGAATATCAGCATCTCTTTGTTGTCTAAATTCACGCTTTTCCATTTCTAGTAAAGCGCGTTCATTTAGAATTCTTGTCAAAAGATCATGTTCACGTCGTAAAAATTCTGACTAGAATAAAACTAAAATCATTTTAAAATAATTCCTACTTTTTCTGTATCTAATTGAATTTTTGCATGTTCGATCCAATCAAGTAAAAGAACTTGTTCGCCCTGAAAAGCTCGACGTTCGGTCTGGCTTAAATCGCGTTGCTCCTCTAACCATTTACGACCTTCAACAATTTCCTATAATATTTAAAGATGTCGTTTTTAATCAAGATGTGCTAAAAATCCAATTTATATATTAATGTTAGAATAACCTTTTGATAAGAATCCCTCATCTGGCCCATTTCTTTTTCCATTACTCTTACATAACCTTCCAATCGTTCTCGTTCTTCATCCAGGCGTTTCCAATGCTCTGTCTGTTGTTCATGCCATTCTTTAGCCATTTTATCACCATTTGCGTAAATATTTTGAACCAAGTCGCGTACCTGACCTAAACCAATGTTTAATCCCTCAAAGCGAGCAGTAAGTGAATCAAAAAGTCTGAAAAAACTTAACAAGAGTAGAATTTTCACAATAGATACCCTCGTTGTTCCCGTATGCTATTGATCAACTGAGTACTTCTATCCGTTTCTTTAGTTATTTTATCCAATTCGCTTTCGTACTTTTTACTCTGTTCTTGTAACTCTGATTTGTTTTCCTCTCTTGTTCGATCAATGGCTCGTTTATGATCATTCTGTTCGATTTCAAGTTTTCTTCTTAATTCTCCGATTGTCTGCTGGTCTTCAGAATGTTCGTAGCGTAATGAGCTTGTCTCTCTTTTATGGCAAAAGGATTATATAACTCTTTAATCTTATTTTGAATTGTAAAGTACCTTTTCAATTGTTCTAGTTCTGCTTGAATAGAGATCGATGAAGAAATTTGTTGTTGTGTTTGTTGGCTATAAGGCATAGAAGTGGTAGGGTCAGAATTTAGCTCGTTGGGAAGTTTAAAGTTTTGATGACGAGAAGGAGATGTACCACGACTAAATTAAATAATTAAAAGAAGTTTGGATTACGTATTTGATAATGAATTAGATTATCAAATAGAGAAATCTTATGTGTATTTCACATTAAATTTTAATCCAACCTAGGCGTAGGAGCCGATGGAACAATGCTGTTGGGTGTATTTGCCTTTCTTGCACGCCGTTGTTCATTTGGGGTACTGTTTGTGAAAAGAGAATCTAACAAAGAAGCTTGTGGTACTGGAGCACTAGTTTCGCGTTCAGAATAAGTTGGTTGGCGCTCGTCTTGAAAAGTTACACGAGGCCTTTGTTTTGTAGAACTTGCCAAAATATCATCTATTTTCGAACGAGTTTCACTAGTAGTGTCCGTTTGTCTCTATATCGAAAATATTATAAGAATTTTATAAAATTACCTTTGTTCTACTAGAAAATAATTCATTAACAAAACTACTCCCAGAGACCTCTCCTTCCTATAATATTTTTTCTATCTAAAAACAAGAGGAAAAACATACATCGGGGAGACCAAAATCATCATCCATTGTAAAAATTATTGAAATTAGGCACTGGTTTTCTTTTTATTTACTTAAATTTGCCTATTTCATGTAAATAAAATATTGAAAGTTCAATACTTCGTGATTGTTATGGCAACGAGCAACAGACTTGTAAGAATAAAAATTAAAATGTAAGAGTAGAATACATATACCTATTTAAATATCTGTATAATTTGATAAAAAAGGAATTAAATAATTAAAGGAAGACAAATAATTACTCCATGTCGATTAGCATTTTTTAAATATCTTTTTTAAATTTCAAATTAATTTTTATTCTTCTTCATTTGATAATACCACACACATCTTTTTTCACTTCAACTGTGCCATCCTACAAACTTTATACGAAAAAGTCAACAGCGAACGACTGTCAGTAATAACGAAAGTTTAACTAACTAATGAATAATGAATACATTTATTTTATGATGATTTAGCTTAAATCAGTGGTTCGGATCTTTCAGAAATGCATTATAATTGGAATTATACATTGTGGGAGGAATTTATTCGCACTATATGTGTCGTATTTAATAGTGGTTTAAATCATCCAAAATAGTAGTCAGAAAATGTTCATATTCATAAATTTGCATTAAATAAAAACTAAATATATTTAAAATATAAGAAATATTAGATAACGCTTTTATTTGTCAAATTTAAATTTTGGATTCGGGTAACGGATTTTCATATGCCCATGTAAATGAGCGTTAAAATTGGCATGAGTATTACAAAATCTGTGATCTGTTTCTGACTAATATTTTTCTTAAATTCACAATCGGTAATGACAGTAATTTTATTTATTTGGCACTGAAGTGTCCGTAAAATGTGTTATTTAATCGCGACAATGTAAATTTCCTTTGCTTTTGTTTATAATTTTTTTATTTATTAAAATTCTAGGCCATGCAAACTTCTAAAGGATTAATTACTTTATGTGAGAACGTTTTATTGCAATGCAATATTCCACTGCTTTCTTTTAAAAATAGAAATGTTCATATTTGGTATCCGGATGCAAAATTCGCACGGATGTTCAAGGTATTATTTTTATAACCTATTTTCTTGAGGTAACAATTTTTAAATACTTTTTTAGGAAGTCGGCTCGACTCCAAAAGCAGCACATCAGCCTCTTTTTGTAAACAAATTTTTTCAAATATTCCTTAAATTAATTTAAATAGCAAGAAGCTGGCGCACTTGACCGCTTATCTGCAGATGATGTAACAAACTATAAGGAAATAGTGGATGCATTCGACAGAATGGCTACATCTACATGTATTTTAATGAATCAAAAACTAAAAAATATTTTTTAAGTTGATGGAAATTTAGGATATCCACGCGAGAAGAAGATCGAGAATATGATTCTAAATTTTGGTCCTAATCATCCTGCAGCTCATGGTGTTCTTCGGCTAATTCTTAAATTAGAAGGGGAGGTACATAGATGTTTTTTTGGTTATTTCTCATTATTATTTAGGTAGTTATCAAAGCAATTCCACACATTGGTCTTTTGCATAGAGCAACAGAGAAATTGATTGAATATAAAACCTATACACAAGCTTTGCCATACTTTGACCGCTTGGATTATGTTAGCATGATGTGTAATGAACAAGTTTAACTTTCTTTTTTATTTTATATTACTTTTTAAAGGCTTGGTCGTTGGCCGTTGAAAAATTGCTGGGAATTGATATCCCTCCTAGAGCTAAATGGATTAGAAGTATTTAAAGTCTTAAACTTTTTACTTTTTTATAATTTAGCACTCTTTGCTGAACTGACTCGTATACAAAATCACATTATGGGTATAACCACTCATGCTTTGGATGTTGGTGCAATGACTCCTTTCTTCTGGATGTTTGAAGAACGTGAAAAATTATTTGAGTTTAGTGAACGAACAAGTGGCGCTCGAATGCATGCAAATTATATTCGACCTGGAGGTTCCCTGCTTATAATTTTTCAACTTATTTTTTGGTGAAAAATCGGGAATTTGTTAAAATATGTAGTAATTAATATTGGGTTATATTTATTCTTGTTAATTCTCTTACCCTTATGTATTACAATTTTAGGAGTTGCTTGGGATATTCCTATTGGACTTATGGATGACATCTATGATTGGTCAGTGAAATTTCCTTCAAGGATTGACGAGCTAGAAGATGTTTTGACTGAAAGTCGAATGTGGAAGAAAAGAACTCAGGATATTGGGGTTTGTCTGTGCAATTTTTATTTTTTAAAAAATTAGATTGTTAAAGCGTCTGATGCTTTAAATTGGGGTTTTTCTGGTGTTATGTTACGAGGTTCTGGCATAAAGTGGGATCTTCGAAAGACACAACCTTATGACGCTTATTCTGAAGTTGAATTCGACGTCCCCATTGGAACTAAAGGAGATTGTTACGACAGGTGGATTTTTGTAATTTTTCCTTTGTAGGCATTCTTAACTCGTTTAGAATACAATTTATTATATATTTTTACTAAAATGATTCTTTGAGGTATTTATGCCGTATGATGGAAATGCGTGAAAGTTTGCGAATAATTCTTCAATGTCTTAATAAAATGCCGCGTGGAGAAGTTAAGATTGATGATCAAAAAATAGTCCCACCAAGCCGAGCGGAAATGAAAGTTCGTAAATTTGAGTGTTATAAATAAACCAAAATTAGGAAAGCATGGAAGCTTTAATTCATCATTTCAAATTCTTTACCGAAGGATACCAAGTTCCACCTGGTCATGTATATGTCCCAACTGAAGCACCCAAAGGCGAATTCGGTGTTTATCTTATAGCCGATGGAACAAGCAAGCCTTATAGGTAATTAAGCACAATATTTAATATAATTTGAAACTTTTCCATCTTATAGATGTTTTATTCGTGCTCCTGGATTTGCACATCTCGCAAAAATTCATGACATTTCATACATGCATTTAATTCCCGATTTAGTTGCAATAATTGGAACGTTGGATGTCGTTTTTGGGGAAATTGATAGATAGAAATTCCTTGGTTTGAATTTGTTTTTAGAAACTAAAAAATATTAGGAGCAGACTACAACTATTTTTGGAGATCTATTGTGAAAAATACAATGAAAGTAAAGATAGAATATAATGAGACGGTAAATTCAGGTAAGAAACAAAATTTGAAAAGAGTAGTCTTTTCTTCTCGTCTTTGTTGACCAATCGTTTCCTTTTTTGTCATCACAGGGGCCATGAAATGGAAGAAAAACCAACAGAATTGAAGTGCATAGTTGCCTTTGGGCTCTGTCCCTGTGATGACCGACATTTACTTGCTCTATTACAATTCAAATAAAGAAGCCTTAGGGTAAATAATCGATTGGAAAGACTTGTCATTCGTTTCTCCTTTATTATCTGAGTTTTGAATAGCGGATTGTAAAGGAGAGAAATGGCTGCTTGTAGAGTCCTAAGTAAAAATTCCAAATCCAAAATGTGTATCGCCGCTTCTATTATACTTATATGGCGGCGCAACTTTTCACTGCACTTTCATTTTCCTCAAGGCATCACTGCTACATATTTTCTTTTCATGAAAAGCTGTGATTTAGACTTTCGTTTCTATTGTACCAAAGTAGTTCTTATTGTATTATACAAAATATTTACAGATGTATTACGTTTAACTTTCTTTACTTTTTAAATGTATTTATTTCTCTTGCTTGCATCCTCTTTTTATTCGGTTGCTTTTCCCTATTCAACTTTCAAATGATTAAACAATTTTTCACTTTTTGTGCACCCGGCGGGTAATCTTTATCTTTTTTACTTAGTGCTTGATGAAAAAAGGGAAAACATGCTGATTCTTACTGTTTTGGCCCACGACTGATAGGCAGCGTTTTGTTTGTGTTCCTCTCACGATTCCTACCATCTTTTCTCCTCCTAAGTCGCTCAGACATGAGCACATCACCCCAATTTGAAAGCCATAGGGAAAATGATTTAGAAGAATGAAGGGAATGGATAGGACGGAGAATTGGGGTTAGGTAAAAGTCAAGTGAAAGCGCACGCAGACTCCCAAACACAGCCATTGGCGAAATTCGTTCCTCGCCTTTTCGCAAACATCATCCTTTTTCTTCACTATCCACATCTCTCCTCCCGGTCCCTCTGTCAGCACTGATTGTGAATAAATAGAGGAAAAAGTGAGTGGGGGTGCTGAATATTGTTTGGCGCTGCCGCTGGCGGCAGCTCATTTGTGTTGATGGCCCAGCCGTATACACGAAGTACTGTCAACAGCGCATCAAAAATATATGTTAGTTTCATTATTCCCCTCAAAATTTTGTTTAATATGTATGTGTTTGTAATATATGTTTTTTTTATTTTACATAGTTAAAATTTAATGTAATAATTTACGGAATAATTTTAGGTCCACATTGAAAAGTGCCTTTATTTATTAATTTTCTTTGCCTTAAAATGATAAATGCTGATTGCTCAATTTCTGAACAGTTAGAAGAATCCAACAAAATTATAATTAGCCAACACTTATTAAAACAACAATTAAGCCCGTTCTTGCCTAAAGAGGCTGAATACGTTGAGCGAAAGGTATGAATTTTTGTTAATTGATGCATTGCATTTAAAACCTTTTTTTCAGAGACCGTTGGCTATACAAGAACTTCTAGAGAAAAAGAAAGCTCGTTTGGCTCATCAAGGGTTACCAAAGAGAACTACAAATGTTGGTAAGTAATCTATCTGTAATAGTTGAATTTTAACTGTAAAGTAGATGTGGACAACTGCGTTACTGAACTATTGCCTATATTTAATAAGCTGAGTGAGTCAGACTTCGAGAAAAATGAAGAAAAAGATAATGTAATACTTGAAGACACCGGCATGTTTTATTGTGATACGCCTGGAGATGACAATGAAACAGCTAGCTGTAGTTCCGGTGGTGGATGTTCTTTTTCTTGGTCTTCTTTAGCACAAACTCCGCCACTTAGCCATCAACTACAAAAAAGAACAAAATCTTCAAATAAAAAACTTAGTTTTGATATTACTCCTACATTATTGTCTTATGCAGCTTTAGTTAATTCTCCAGTCAAAAATTTTGATCTTTCACAAACTTCAGGCGAAATTGGCGAGAATGCATTAGCTAAATCTGTTCCATGCGATAGGTCTATTAAAATTAAGGGATTTGAAACGTACATTCTGTCTATACAGACAAATTTTCGAACTAAATTAAAAGACCTTTGACACATTTCTGGGGTTTTGAATTGTTCACATCAAAAATTATACACTTATTACTAGAAATGGTTTTATTTTTTAGAATTTTTGCTCAAGTACCAGGCCGACTTTCATTACTTTCTAACGTTGTCAAATATAAAATGACTGTTGGTGAAGTTAAAAGGTTTTTTCCAATTACTTTTTAAATATATTATCATTTAATTTTAGGCGATTGATGGGGCCTGAATCCTTTAATTTTAGGTAATTTTAATACTTTAATTTAAATCCCTTGTTTTAAAGTTTATTAGGGGCCTTGTTGAGAAGAGCAAAAATGCCAGAGAAAAGCCAGATGCTTGTTGAAGAACTGAGCCAAGTAGGCTTATCAATTCCACGTGGACGAAGGCGCCTTTCACAAATTACCTTATTATCGGCATTAACAGAAGCGGAAAGCTTACAGCTTGTTAGTGATTTCAAAAAGGTTTATTGTTCTGTAAAATTAAAAGAAAACGGATTTTAAATTTGTCTTATTAGATTTGTGAAACTGAGTTTCCTGTCAAACTTATGGCTTTTGAGGCACTTTCTTCATTCAGTAAAATAAAATCTACAAATATTCCTGGAATTCCTGAATGGAATGATGACAACGCGATCCGGCTTCAAAAGTTGACGGCTGCAATTCGATTGACAAATCAATTTTTGGAGCTGCTTTCTGGAGACAGAAGTCTAAACTCAGAAAATGTATTTTTTATTTAAATGTTTGGTTTAAGAAACTTTAAAAGTGATGTGGAAGATAGCCTCGGTGGCTTACAATCAGTGGTAAGCGTCTTATTGTAGGTTAAACTTACATAGGAGGGAGTTGGAGGGATGGTTAAGTTTTTTAACTAGCCTATTAATCTTAAAGATTACGTTACTTCTTATTATAGCTCAATAAACTGTTTTGTTAAATTAGTGTTCCTTAAATTTTAGCATATGGAGCCAACTCAAATTACTAATGAATTACAATCGCCTCTTTCAACATTTTCGATGTTAACCCATGGATTTGGTTATTTTCATTATATTAATTCAATATAAATTCTTTAGGAAATCCTGCTATTCAAGTTGGTGTTAATTGTTTCCTACGATTTTTAGAGCATCAAATAAGAATACTTTATGAACAGCAAGAACAAACTTTCAAGGGATAGCCTCAAGGTTAGTTTAGAATTATTTATCCATAATACCATCGAAATGTCAAAAATTCTTTGCAATATTTTTTAAATTAAAAATCAGCAATAATTTTATTCTTGATTTCACTTAATTTTTGGTTCAAACCCCTGTGATTTTGTGTTTAATATGGCAACTTTAAAAATTTTTTGCAATAAAATATTTAAATAGAATGCATAGATGAAGTTAAATAAAGTTATTTTTAACCGAATTGCTAAAGTAAATACTGAATTTTACATATGTAACCCGCGCATTATAAAAAATATTGTTACTACTCAATCTTACTAGAAGTATTATATTTCATCAAGTGCGCTAATATATTTAATTCTTTGCTAGCATAGATAAGCAACAAAATTAGTATGATTTTGTTATCTTTTAATTTACAGGAAAATAACTTTATTTTCTAATGCATCGAAATGTCTGCCAAACTGCAGGACATCATTTTATCCTAATATTATTAAATTTATTTCTTCGTATTACCTTATTACGAACTAAATTTGGATGTCCTATAGAATTAGAATATAAGTTTGTCGGCGCCAACCCTTCTCATTGTGAGTTGCCAACAGACCCTAACAAACTCCCTGCAACAACACTTGAACAGTGGTTTACGAAAAAAATGTTCGAAGATCTTTTTCCGTTTTCTAATCTTGGTTGGGGGCCACATCCTTGTTCTCCATACTCATTCGAAGCTTTTAAAATAGCCGTTCGCTATTTTCCAAGTTTTGGAGACTCGATATCTCTGAATAACAGTTATACACCAAAAGAAAATAGTTGCCGAGACGTCGCAACATTTTTTGCACATGCTATCCAAGAAACAGGACTAAATGATATTTCAGTTTATCAAATCAGGCACATATAAAAAGAGCTTTATTTTTATCTAAAAAATTATATAGCGGATTAAATGAGTCACAAGCTGATCAATGTTTCTTTCGTGGTGGCCTTTATAATTGGTGGTTTTTATCTTTGGTTTAATTATTAATATAGGTATTTATTTATAAGGTTTGAAGGTGGGCCTATGTCTGCCTTTTTGCTACCTTCATCTGGTATGAAACCCGAAGACGGAGATATGTGCGTTGCAAGCGGAAGGTTTTAAATTTTCAGTTCAAAAATAAAATTTATTTGTACAATTACAAGATACTGTTCTCCTTCACCGTTCTATGAATGTGGAAATGACACTGAAGGAAAATATTTCAAAAGTTGTTACTTTGGGAGAGGAGCAATTCAGGTATTTTAATAATATTACAACCATCACGTGATTTTAAAGCTGTCTTACAATTACAACTACATTCAGGTTATTTTAATTCAAAACATTTTAAAAATCCATATATTTTCGTTCAATATGGGGAATACTCATGGCTTCAAAACATTTTCTGCCATATAAGCCCACTCGTTCCGACAGAGCTAGGAACCGGCCGGGACCGTTCCCGTTTCCCAGTTTTTTGCTAACACAAGGTAACTGGGAACGGGAATTCTTGGTTTCGGGTCACAATCGTTCAAAGTTCATTGCCTTCCCGGTTTTAATTTTTTAAATTCCTAGCTCTAGTTCCGAACCTTTTAAATATTTTGGTCGCGAGGGGTTAAGTAGAACATTAAGCAATTGTTTTATAAGTTGAAGTTTGGAGAATGGTTAAAAACACAAAACATAAGCGCTGACTTGTTAAACCACCCAAATCTGTTGCTTACGAAGAGGGATCCCCCACTTGCATTACTAGCCTCATTATGGTTCTACATGACTCGTTTGTTGTTTTCTTTTATTTAAAAAAATAAAAATAGTTTTAGCTCAACCGCCTAAGCCAGCTATGCATGATATTATACTAGGTAACTACGGTTATTCATGACGTCCTACTATAAATTTCCTTTTACTAGGTCAATGGAATGCTGGCCCTGAGAATGAAGAAGCAGGTTATTCCGGTGCTATATTTGGTCCAACAAATCTTATAATTAATAATGAGTGTACTGGGGAAGATCCAAAACCTCCAGGTGGTGGTGGAGAGAATAGAAGGATTCGAGCATTTAAATGGCTTTGCCATTATTTCAATGTCTCTGCGGGCCGGAATGAAAAAACACTTACGTGCAAAATTAAGTTTTATTTATTGTTTGATAATATTAGAATACTTCCAAAAATTTAAACATACTAACAAAGGTTTTAGATATGCCTCGCCGTTTTGACCAAATACTACAAAATTTAAGTTGGGAGCCTGATTGGTCAACGACATGGAGACAAGACAATCCATGCAAATGTGAACCGGCGACATATTCTGGTATTATTTAAAACACCTAATCCCTTGGTTATCTTTCCTAAAATTATTGACGATGAACGAACCTTTCTTCCTGAATTTTTGCATCCCTAATTGTAAGTAGTATTATAACCCATGATTGTTTTTAGCTTCGCCCAACTGTTATACTCTAATCAGTTTACCCTTTTATTTCTTTTATCTTTAAAGGTTTAATACCATACTATCAGCCAGGATTCTACCCTGATCACTTTGTAAAAAAAAATAAGGAAAATCAACATAGGTGTGAAGAAATGATTAATGGCAATTTTGCAAAAATATTTGGAATTGACAGTTCGACAAGCGGCTGTTTAAATTATACAATGAATACTATAATGGAAAAAACAATTAAAAACGATACTAAACAATAAATCAAAAGGGTTGATTCCCGAAATGTCGTATTTTGTTCCATTACCGAAATGTTACATTTACCGAAAAGTAGTTGAGCCTTTTTCTCTATGGGTTGTGTATTTTTTGTTCTAGGAATTTCATTAAATAATTTTTTGTTATTTTTATTTTTTTACTATCAAAGCGGTGTTTATTTTTCATTTTAGTTCAATGTTGCAATCTATTTTAAATTGCTTGCAAGAGGGATTTGGTCGTTTAATGTGTCTATCTAAAGGTTAATTTTTGATTGTACTTTTAGTATTCTACTAGACTGTGCAAGAATGTCTGCACAACTATTTGAATGGTGGTCCATCCGGCAGTGTTGAAGAGGATGTTGGTGTAAACACAAAAAAAAAGGGCACAAGCTTGAATCATATCGTGCTTCTGGTATTTTTTCCTTTGTTCTATTATATGTTTTGTAAATAATAAGGGGTTTTGTCATTTTCGATTTTAAAGCATGGCATTTCCGTTTGACCAACTGTAAATTACCGTTTTTGTTTAATGGCGAAAAGTATTTGATGTTGTGTGTTAGGCTTTTGTGAGGTGGGGTGTACTTTGATTTGTGTTTGTGAAAATGTATAGAAGTAGAGAGTAAACAGGGAAGAGAGGTTGAGTGTAGTGTTTTTTATCTTTGCTGCAGTACAGTTATTTATTGATTTTGCATTCACCGCTTCCTTTTCAGTCATATATTAAAAATAGTTTACCATTAATAAAATTTCTTATTGATTGCAAAAATGTTTAATTTCTTATTCTATTTTAAGAGTCATCAAACTTTTCAATGTTGTTCGGCAAAGCTTGGATTTTCTGCTGTTTTAAATCTGATAAAACAAATGACTTAATTAAACGCTATTTTTCGCACATCCAGACCTTAACAGTGAAAATATTGTTGGTTACATCAATAAAGATGCTGACCTAGAGACGCTGTAAGGGTCTAAAAATGGATGATGTCAATTTAGGCCTGCTGTGTTTTTTGGGATATTAAGGTTTGTTTAAATTTCTTATTGTATTTATTTAAAAACTTTTGGTCATAATCGTCTGCCTCGTTCTCGCAACAATTCAATGGGAAGAGTCGTTTGTATCTGGATACAGCTAGTACAATCCAAAATTCTCTTTGTAATTTCCGGATAAGAAGCCCAAATTCTTCAAAAATTTTGTACAGCTTCAGATGATGTAAAAGCAATCGTGATAGGAGTTGGAATCAAAAATGAGGTTATTTTTTGTTTGGTAATCATTGGAGCTATTTATCTGTTTCAGATAACGAAGGGAAAAAAAGCCCAAGCATTTTTAAAGGAGGATGGGAGTCTATAGAAAAATTCCACAACCGAGTTCGTCAAATTCTTATGTCTGAAGGTTTTAATATTATAAATATTATTACAGTTTAATTTGTTTTTGCATATTGAAGGGCATATATTTCCCTACGTGAGAAGGATTAGTTTGGGAACGTGATTGAGGTTTTGAAGAAGCAATGAAGTATATTGAATGTACATGGTTCTAGAAGGTTTACTTACAATTAGTTAAACTGTAATTTCTGTTGTTTTTAATTGGCAAATGACTTCGTCGATGTGAAGCTGCTGTATGATGATGACAACGCATGATTTGCAGTGAGGGCAATGTACAAAGCATAAATGTTCTATGGGTGCAAGTCTTATGACAATAGAAGCAGTGGGCTGAGTAAATGCACGGATATGGCAGATGGAAGAGGTGGAAGAAGAAGCAAAAGGATTATGGAAACTGTAAGTGTAATCTATCATTCACATTTATTTCTTTCGTTATTTGATTGCGTGGGTGTTTTTGGTGATGGTATTAGGGTAATGGTTGTTTGTATGAAGAAAAGGTCTAAATGAGGAAGTGTAATCGAGAAAAAGTAAGACGTGTGAAAATAAAAGTACCATCATCACAAACAAAATGTATAAATGAGAAAAAAGGATGAAAATCAGCCTTTATATAAGTGAGAAGGTGTGGGTAACTTCGAAAAGAGAGAAGGATAAGAGGCTAAATGGTAAAAGAAAAAAATGCAGTAAAATAAAACAAGAAAAAAGAAGGGTACTACTGAGGGCTTTGAAGATCTATGGGCGTAGATGTGTATAAGGGAGGGGGGAAGAGAAGGGTGAAGAAAGAAAGAGGAAGAAAGAGAAGTGGTCCAAGAATCACTCCTCTGAAACCCCCACAATGAACTCAGGCATCGAAGTGTCCACCACTGAAAATCAACTGGCATCGAAGTGTCCACCACCAAGAAAAGAACTGGCGACCGAATGTAGGCACTGAACCGTCCTAAGGGTCTAGGAGTAGAAATAAAACAAGAAAAAAGAAGGGTACTACTGAGGGCTTTGAAGATATATGGGCGTAGATGTGTATAAGGGAGGGGAGAGAGGGATGAAGAAAGAAAGAAAGGAGTGGGGAAGAAAGAGAAGTGGTCCAAGAATCACTCCTCTGAAACCCCCACAATGAACTCAGGCACCGAAGTGTACACCGCCAAGAACAGAACAGGCGACCAAATGTAGGCACTGAACCGAGCTAAGGGTCTAGGAGAAGAAATAAAACAAGAAAAAGAAGGGTACTACTGAGGGCTTTGAAGATATATGGGCGTAGATGTGTATAAGGGAGGGGGGAAGAGAAGGGTGAAGAAAGAAAGAGGAAGAAAGAGAAGTGGTCCAAGAATCACTCCTCTGAAACCCCCACAATGAACTCAGGCACCGAAGTGTACACCGCCAAGAACAGAACAGGCGACCAAATGTAGGCACTGAACCGAGCTAAGGGTCTAGGAGAAGAAATAAAACAAGAAAAAAGAAGGGTACTACTGAGGGCTTTGAAGATATATGGGCGTAGATGTGTATAAGGGAGGGGAGAGAGGGATGAAGAAAGAAAGAAAGGAGTGGGGAAGAAAGAGAAGTGGTCCAAGAATCACTCCTCTGAAACCCCCACAATGAACTCAGGCACCGAAGTGTACACCGCCAAGAACAGAACAGGCGACCAAATGTAGGCACTGAACCGAGCTAAGGGTCTAGGAGAAGAAATAAAACAAAAAAAAGAAGGGTACTACTGAGGGCTTTGAAGATATATGGGCGTAGATGTGTATAAGGGAGGGGGGAAGAGAAGGGTGAAGAAAGAAAGAGGAAGAAAGAGAAGTGGTCCAAGAATCACTCCTCTGAAACCCCCACAATGAACTCAGGCATCGAAGTGTCCACCACTGAAAATCAACTGGCATCGAAGTGTCCACCACCAAGAAAAGAACTGGCGACCGAATGTAGGCACTGAACCGTCCTAAGGGTCTAGGAGTAGAAATAAAACAAGAAAAAAGAAGGGTACTACTGAGGGCTTTGAAGATATATGGGCGTAGATGTGTATAAGGGAGGGGAGAGAGGGATGAAGAAAGAAAGAAAGGAGTGGGGAAGAAAGAGAAGTGGTCCAAGAATCACTCCTCTGAAACCCCCACAATGAACTCAGGCACCGAAGTGTACACCGCCAAGAACAGAACAGGCGACCAAATGTAGGCACTGAACCGAGCTAAGGGTCTAGGAGAAGAAATAAAACAAGAAAAAAGAAGGGTACTACTGAGGGCTTTGAAGATATATGGGCGTAGATGTGTATAAGGGAGGGGGGAAGAGAAGGGTGAAGAAAGAAAGAGGAAGAAAGAGAAGTGGTCCAAGAATCACTCCTCTGAAACCCCCACAATGAACTCAGGCATCGAAGTGTCCACCACTGAAAATCAACTGGCATCGAAGTGTCCACCACCAAGAAAAGACTGGCGACCGAATGTAGGCACTGAACCGTCCTAAGGGTCTAGGAGTAGAAATAAAACAAAGAAAAAAGAAGGGTACTACTGAGGGCTTTGAAGATATATGGGCGTAGATGTGTATAAGGGAGGGGAGAGAGGGATGAAGAAAGAAAGAAAGGAGTGGGGAAGAAAGAGAAGTGGTCCAAGAATCACTCCTCTGAAACCCCCACAATGAACTCAGGCACCGAAGTGTACACCGCCAAGAACAGAACAGGCGACCAAATGTAGGCACTGAACCGAGCTAAGGGTCTAGGAGAAGAAATAAAACAAGAAAAAAGAAGGGTACTACTGAGGGCTTTGAAGATATATGGGCGTAGATGTGTATAAGGGAGGGGGGAAGAGAAGGGTGAAGAAAGAAAGAGGAAGAAAGAGAAGTGGTCCAAGAATCACTCCTCTGAAACCCCCACAATGAACTCAGGCATCGAAGTGTCCACCACTGAAAATCAACTGGCATCGAAGTGTCCACCACCAAGAAAAGAACTGGCGACCGAATGTAGGCACTGAACCGTCCTAAGGGTCTAGGAGTAGAAATAAAACAAGAAAAAAGAAGGGTACTACTGAGGGCTTTGAAGATATATGGGCGTAGATGTGTATAAGGGGGGGAGAGAGGGATGAAGAAAGAAAGAAAGGAGTGGGGAAGAAAGAGAAGTGGTCCAAGAATCACTCCTCTGAAACCCCCACAATGAACTCAGGCACCGAAGTGTACACCGCCAAGAACAGAACAGGCGACCAAATGTAGGCACTGAACCGAGCTAAGGGTCTAGGAGAAGAAATAAAACAAGAAAAAAGAAGGGTACTACTGAGGGCTTTGAAGATATATGGGCGTAGATGTGTATAAGGGAGGGGAGAGAGGGATGAAGAAAGAAAGAAAGGAGTGGGGAAGAAAGAGAAGTGGTCCAAGAATCACTCCTCTGAAACCCCCACAATGAACTCAGGCACCGAAGTGTACACCGCCAAGAACAGAACAGGCGACCAAATGTAGGCACTGAACCGAGCTAAGGGTCTAGGAGAAGAAATAAAAAACAAGAAAAAGAAGGGTACTACTGAGGGCTTTGAAGATATATGGGCGTAGATGTGTATAAGGGAGGGGAGAGAGGGATGAAGAAAGAAAGAAAGGAGTGGGGAAGAAAGAGAAGTGGTCCAAGAATCACTCCTCTGAAACCCCACAATGAACTCAGGCACCGAAGTGTACACCGCCAAGAACAGAACAGGCGACCAAATGTAGGCACTGAACCGAGCTAAGGGTCTAGGAGAAGAAATAAAACAAGAAAAAAGAAGGGTACTACTGAGGGCTTTGAAGATATATGGGCGTAGATGTGTATAAGGGAGGGGGGAAGAGAAGGGTGAAGAAAGAAAGAGGAAGAAAGAGAAGTGGTCCAAGAATCACTCCTCTGAAACCCCCACAATGAACTCAGGCATCGAAGTGTCCACCACTGAAAATCAACTGGCATCGAAGTGTCCACCACCAAGAAAAGAACTGGCGACCGAATGTAGGCACTGAACCGTCCTAAGGGTCTAGGAGTAGAAATAAAACAAGAAAAAAGAAGGGTACTACTGAGGGCTTTGAAGATATATGGGCGTAGATGTGTATAAGGGAGGGGAGAGAGGGATGAAGAAAGAAAGAAAGGAGTGGGGAAGAAAGAGAAGTGGTCCAAGAATCACTCCTCTGAAACCCCCACAATGAACTCAGGCACCGAAGTGTACACCGCCAAGAACAGAACAGGCGACCAAATGTAGGCACTGAACCGAGCTAAGGGTCTAGGAGAAGAAATAAAACAAGAAAAAAAAGAAGGGTACTACTGAGGGCTTTGAAGATATATGGGCGTAGATGTGTATAAGGGAGGGGGGAAGAGAAGGGTGAAGAAAGAAAGAGGAAGAAAGAGAAGTGGTCCAAGAATCACTCCTCTGAAACCCCCACAATGAACTCAGGCACCGAAGTGTACACCGCCAAGAACAGAACAGGCGACCAAATGTAGGCACTGAACCGAGCTAAGGGTCTAGGAGAAGAAATAAAACAAGAAAAAAAAGAAGGGTACTACTGAGGGCTTTGAAGATATATGGGCGTAGATGTGTATAAGGGAGGGGAGAGAGGGATGAAGAAAGAAAGAAAGGAGTGGGGAAGAAAGAGAAGTGGTCCAAGAATCACTCCTCTGAAACCCCCACAATGAACTCAGGCACCGAAGTGTACACCGCCAAGAACAGAACAGGCGACCAAATGTAGGCACTGAACCGAGCTAAGGGTCTAGGAGAAGAAATAAAACAAGAAAAAAGAAGGGTACTACTGAGGGCTTTGAAGATATATGGGCGTAGATGTGTATAAGGGAGGGGGGAAGAGAAGGGTGAAGAAAGAAAGAGGAAGAAAGAGAAGTGGTCCAAGAATCACTCCTCTGAAACCCCCACAATGAACTCAGGCATCGAAGTGTCCACCACTGAAAATCAACTGGCATCGAAGTGTCCACCACCAAGAAAAGAACTGGCGACCGAATGTAGGCACTGAACCGTCCTAAGGGTCTAGGAGTAGAAATAAAACAAGAAAAAAGAAGGGTACTACTGAGGGCTTTGAAGATATATGGGCGTAGATGTGTATAAGGGAGGGGAGAGAGGGATGAAGAAAGAAAGAAAGGAGTGGGGAAGAAAGAGAAGTGGTCCAAGAATCACTCCTCTGAAACCCCCACAATGAACTCAGGCACCGAAGTGTACACCGCCAAGAACAGAACAGGCGACCAAATGTAGGCACTGAACCGAGCTAAGGGTCTAGGAGAAGAAATAAAACAAGAAAAAAGAAGGGTACTACTGAGGGCTTTGAAGATATATGGGCGTAGATGTGTATAAGGGAGGGGAGAGAGGGATGAAGAAAGAAAGAAAGGAGTGGGGAAGAAAGAGAAGTGGTCCAAGAATCACTCCTCTGAAACCCCCACAATGAACTCAGGCACCGAAGTGTACACCGCCAAGAACAGAACAGGCGACCAAATGTAGGCACTGAACCGAGCTAAGGGTCTAGGAGAAGAAATAAAACAAGAAAAAAAGAAGGGTACTACTGAGGGCTTTGAAGATATATGGGCGTAGATGTGTATAAGGGAGGGAGAGAGGGATGAAGAAAGAAAGAAAGGAGTGGGGAAGAAAGAGAAGTGGTCCAAGAATCACTCCTCTGAAACCCCCACAATGAACTCAGGCACCGAAGTGTACACCGCCAAGAACAGAACAGGCGACCAAATGTAGGCACTGAACCGAGCTAAGGGTCTAGGAGAAGAAATAAAACAAGAAAAAAGAAGGGTACTACTGAGGGCTTTGAAGATATATGGGCGTAGATGTGTATAAGGGAGGGGAGAGAGGGATGAAGAAAGAAAGAAAGGAGTGGGGAAGAAAGAGAAGTGGTCCAAGAATCACTCCTCTGAAACCCCCACAATGAACTCAGGCACCGAAGTGTACACCGCCAAGAACAGAACAGGCGACCAAATGTAGGCACTGAACCGAGCTAAGGGTCTAGGAGAAGAAATAAAACAAGAAAAAAGAAGGGTACTACTGAGGGCTTTGAAGATATATGGGCGTAGATGTGTATAAGGGAGGGGGGAAGAGAAGGGTGAAGAAAGAAAGAGGAAGAAAGAGAAGTGGTCCAAGAATCACTCCTCTGAAACCCCCACAATGAACTCAGGCATCGAAGTGTCCACCACTGAAAATCAACTGGCATCGAAGTGTCCACCACCAAGAAAAGAACTGGCGACCGAATGTAGGCACTGAACCGTCCTAAGGGTCTAGGAGTAGAAATAAAACAAAAAAAAAAAAGAAGGGTACTACTGAGGGCTTTGAAGATATATGGGCGTAGATGTGTATAAGGGGGGGGAGAGAGGGATGAAGAAAGAAAGAAAGGAGTGGGGAAGAAAGAGAAGTGGTCCAAGAATCACTCCTCTGAAACCCCACAATGAACTCAGGCACCGAAGTGTACACCGCCAAGAACAGAACAGGCGACCAAATGTAGGCACTGAACCGAGCTAAGGGTCTAGGAGAAGAAATAAAACAAAGAAAAAGAAGGGTACTACTGAGGGCTTTGAAGATATATGGGCGTAGATGTGTATAAGGGAGGGGGGAAGAGAAGGGTGAAGAAAGAAAGAGGAAGAAAGAGAAGTGGTCCAAGAATCACTCCTCTGAAACCCCCACAATGAACTCAGGCATCGAAGTGTCCACCACTGAAAATCAACTGGCATCGAAGTGTCCACCACCAAGAAAAGAACTGGCGACCGAATGTAGGCACTGAACCGTCCTAAGGGTCTAGGAGTAGAAATAAAACAAGAAAAAAGAAGGGTACTACTGAGGGCTTTGAAGATATATGGGCGTAGATGTGTATAAGGGGGGGAGAGAGGGATGAAGAAAGAAAGAAAGGAGTGGGGAAGAAAGAGAAGTGGTCCAAGAATCACTCCTCTGAAACCCCCACAATGAACTCAGGCACCGAAGTGTACACCGCCAAGAACAGAACAGGCGACCAAATGTAGGCACTGAACCGAGCTAAGGGTCTAGGAGAAGAAATAAAACAAGAAAAAAAAGAAGGGTACTACTGAGGGCTTTGAAGATATATGGGCGTAGATGTGTATAAGGGAGGGGAGAGAGGGATGAAGAAAGAAAGAAAGGAGTGGGGAAGAAAGAGAAGTGGTCCAAGAATCACTCCTCTGAAACCCCCACAATGAACTCAGGCACCGAAGTGTACACCGCCAAGAACAGAACAGGCGACCAAATGTAGGCACTGAACCGAGCTAAGGGTCTAGGAGAAGAAATAAAACAAAAAAAAGAAGGGTACTACTGAGGGCTTTGAAGATATATGGGCGTAGATGTGTATAAGGGAGGGGAGAGAGGGATGAAGAAAGAAAGAAAGGAGTGGGGAAGAAAGAGAAGTGGTCCAAGAATCACTCCTCTGAAACCCCCACAATGAACTCAGGCACCGAAGTGTACACCGCCAAGAACAGAACAGGCGACCAAATGTAGGCACACACCGAGCTAAGGGTCTAGGAGAAGAAATAAAACAAGAAAAAAGAAGGGTACTACTGAGGGCTTTGAAGATATATGGGCGTAGATGTGTATAAGGGAGGGGAGAGAGGGATGAAGAAAGAAAGAAAGGAGTGGGGAAGAAAGAGAAGTGGTCCAAGAATCACTCCTCTGAAACCCCACAATGAACTCAGGCACCGAAGTGTACACCGCCAAGAACAGAACAGGCGACCAAATGTAGGCACTGAACCGAGCTAAGGGTCTAGGAGAAGAAATAAAACAAAAAAAAAAAAAGAAGGGTACTACTGAGGGCTTTGAAGATATATGGGCGTAGATGTGTATAAGGGAGGGGGAAGAGAAGGGTGAAGAAAGAAAGAGGAAGAAAGAGAAGTGGTCCAAGAATCACTCCTCTGAAACCCCACAATGAACTCAGGCATCGAAGTGTCCACCACTGAAAATCAACTGGCATCGAAGTGTCCACCACCAAGAAAAGAACTGGCGACCGAATGTAGGCACTGAACCGTCCTAAGGGTCTAGGAGTAGAAATAAAACAAGAAAAAAGAAGGGTACTACTGAGGGCTTTGAAGATATATGGGCGTAGATGTGTATAAGGGAGGGGAGAGAGGGATGAAGAAAGAAAGAAAGGAGTGGGGAAGAAAGAGAAGTGGTCCAAGAATCACTCCTCTGAAACCCCCACAATGAACTCAGGCACCGAAGTGTACACCGCCAAGAACAGAACAGGCGACCAAATGTAGGCACTGAACCGAGCTAAGGGTCTAGGAGAAGAAATAAAACAAGAAAAAAGAAGGGTACTACTGAGGGCTTTGAAGATATATGGGCGTAGATGTGTATAAGGGAGGGGGGAAGAGAAGGGTGAAGAAAGAAAGAGGAAGAAAGAGAAGTGGTCCAAGAATCACTCCTCTGAAACCCCCACAATGAACTCAGGCATCGAAGTGTCCACCACTGAAAATCAACTGGCATCGAAGTGTCCACCACCAAGAAAAGAACACTGGCGACCGAATGTAGGCACTGAACCGTCCTAAGGGTCTAGGAGTAGAAATAAAACAAGAAAAAAGAAGGGTACTACTGAGGGCTTTGAAGATATATGGGCGTAGATGTGTATAAGGGAGGGGAGAGAGGGATGAAGAAAGAAAGAAAGGAGTGGGGAAGAAAGAGAAGTGGTCCAAGAATCACTCCTCTGAAACCCCCACAATGAACTCAGGCACCGAAGTGTACACCGCCAAGAACAGAACAGGCGACCAAATGTAGGCACTGAACCGAGCTAAGGGTCTAGGAGAAGAAATAAAACAAGAAAAAAGAAGGGTACTACTGAGGGCTTTGAAGATATATGGGCGTAGATGTGTATAAGGGAGGGGGGAAGAGAAGGGTGAAGAAAGAAAGAGGAAGAAAGAGAAGTGGTCCAAGAATCACTCCTCTGAAACCCCCACAATGAACTCAGGCATCGAAGTGTCCACCACTGAAAATCAACTGGCATCGAAGTGTCCACCACCAAGAAAAGAACTGGCGACCGAATGTAGGCACTGAACCGTCCTAAGGGTCTAGGAGTAGAAATAAAACAAGAAAAAAGAAGGGTACTACTGAGGGCTTTGAAGATATATGGGCGTAGATGTGTATAAGGGAGGGAGAGAGGGATGAAGAAAGAAAGAAAGGAGTGGGGAAGAAAGAGAAGTGGTCCAAGAATCACTCCTCTGAAACCCCCACAATGAACTCAGGCACCGAAGTGTACACCGCCAAGAACAGAACAGGCGACCAAATGTAGGCACTGAACCGAGCTAAGGGTCTAGGAGAAGAAATAAAACAAGAAAAAAAGAAGGGTACTACTGAGGGCTTTGAAGATATATGGGCGTAGATGTGTATAAGGGAGGGGAGAGAGGGATGAAGAAAGAAAGAAAGGAGTGGGGAAGAAAGAGAAGTGGTCCAAGAATCACTCCTCTGAAACCCCCACAATGAACTCAGGCACCGAAGTGTACACCGCCAAGAACAGAACAGGCGACCAAATGTAGGCACTGAACCGAGCTAAGGGTCTAGGAGAAGAAATAAAACAAGAAAAAAAGAAGGGTACTACTGAGGGCTTTGAAGATATATGGGCGTAGATGTGTATAAGGGAGGGGGGAAGAGAAGGGTGAAGAAAGAAAGAGGAAGAAAGAGAAGTGGTCCAAGAATCACTCCTCTGAAACCCCCACAATGAACTCAGGCATCGAAGTGTCCACCACTGAAAATCAACTGGCATCGAAGTGTCCACCACCAAGAAAAGAACTGGCGACCGAATGTAGGCACTGAACCGTCCTAAGGGTCTAGGAGTAGAAATAAAACAAGAAAAAAGAAGGGTACTACTGAGGGCTTTGAAGATATATGGGCGTAGATGTGTATAAGGGAGGGGAGAGAGGGATGAAGAAAGAAAGAAAGGAGTGGGGAAGAAAGAGAAGTGGTCCAAGAATCACTCCTCTGAAACCCCCACAATGAACTCAGGCACCGAAGTGTACACCGCCAAGAACAGAACAGGCGACCAAATGTAGGCACTGAACCGAGCTAAGGGTCTAGGAGAAGAAATAAAACAAGAAAAAGAAGGGTACTACTGAGGGCTTTGAAGATATATGGGCGTAGATGTGTATAAGGGAGGGGAGAGAGGGATGAAGAAAGAAAGAAAGGAGTGGGGAAGAAAGAGAAGTGGTCCAAGAATCACTCCTCTGAAACCCCCACAATGAACTCAGGCACCGAAGTGTACACCGCCAAGAACAGAACAGGCGACCAAATGTAGGCACTGAACCGAGCTAAGGGTCTAGGAGAAGAAATAAAACAAGAAAAAAGAAGGGTACTACTGAGGGCTTTGAAGATATATGGGCGTAGATGTGTATAAGGGAGGGGAGAGAGGGATGAAGAAAGAAAGAAAGGAGTGGGGAAGAAAGAGAAGTGGTCCAAGAATCACTCCTCTGAAACCCCCACAATGAACTCAGGCACCGAAGTGTACACCGCCAAGAACAGAACAGGCGACCAAATGTAGGCACTGAACCGAGCTAAGGGTCTAGGAGAAGAAATAAAACAAGAAAAAAGAAGGGTACTACTGAGGGCTTTGAAGATATATGGGCGTAGATGTGTATAAGGGAGGGGAGAGAGGGATGAAGAAAGAAAGAAAGGAGTGGGGAAGAAAGAGAAGTGGTCCAAGAATCACTCCTCTGAAACCCCCACAATGAACTCAGGCACCGAAGTGTACACCGCCAAGAACAGAACAGGCGACCAAATGTAGGCACTGAACCGAGCTAAGGGTCTAGGAGAAGAAATAAAACAAGAAAAAGAAGGGTACTACTGAGGGCTTTGAAGATATATGGGCGTAGATGTGTATAAGGGAGGGGAGAGAGGGATGAAGAAAGAAAGAAAGGAGTGGGGAAGAAAGAGAAGTGGTCCAAGAATCACTCCTCTGAAACCCCCACAATGAACTCAGGCACCGAAGTGTACACCGCCAAGAACAGAACAGGCGACCAAATGTAGGCACTGAACCGAGCTAAGGGTCTAGGAGAAGAAATAAAACAAGAAAAAAGAAGGGTACTACTGAGGGCTTTGAAGATATATGGGCGTAGATGTGTATAAGGGAGGGGGGAAGAGAAGGGTGAAGAAAGAAAGAGGAAGAAAGAGAAGTGGTCCAAGAATCACTCCTCTGAAACCCCCACAATGAACTCAGGCATCGAAGTGTCCACCACTGAAAATCAACTGGCATCGAAGTGTCCACCACCAAGAAAAGAACTGGCGACCGAATGTAGGCACTGAACCGTCCTAAGGGTCTAGGAGAAGAAATAAAACAAGAAAAAAGAAGGGTACTACTGAGGGCTTTGAAGATATATGGGCGTAGATGTGTATAAGGGAGGGGAGAGAGGGATGAAGAAAGAAAGAAAGGAGTGGGGAAGAAAGAGAAGTGGTCCAAGAATCACTCCTCTGAAACCCCCACAATGAACTCAGGCACCGAAGTGTACACCGCCAAGAACAGAACAGGCGACCAAATGTAGGCACTGAACCGAGCTAAGGGTCTAGGAGAAGAAATAAAACAAGAAAAAAGAAGGGTACTACTGAGGGCTTTGAAGATATATGGGCGTAGATGTGTATAAGGGAGGGGGGAAGAGAAGGGTGAAGAAAGAAAGAGGAAGAAAGAGAAGTGGTCCAAGAATCACTCCTCTGAAACCCCACAATGAACTCAGGCATCGAAGTGTCCACCACTGAAAATCAACTGGCATCGAAGTGTCCACCACCAAGAAAAGAACTGGCGACCGAATGTAGGCACTGAACCGTCCTAAGGGTCTAGGAGTAGAAATAAAACAAGAAAAAAGAAGGGTACTACTGAGGGCTTTGAAGATATATGGGCGTAGATGTGTATAAGGGAGGGGAGAGAGGGATGAAGAAAGAAAGAAAGGAGTGGGGAAGAAAGAGAAGTGGTCCAAGAATCACTCCTCTGAAACCCCACAATGAACTCAGGCACCGAAGTGTACACCGCCAAGAACAGAACAGGCGACCAAATGTAGGCACTGAACCGAGCTAAGGGTCTAGGAGAAGAAATAAAACAAGAAAAAGAAGGGTACTACTGAGGGCTTTGAAGATATATGGGCGTAGATGTGTATAAGGGAGGGGAGAGAGGGATGAAGAAAGAAAGAAAGGAGTGGGGAAGAAAGAGAAGTGGTCCAAGAATCACTCCTCTGAAACCCCCACAATGAACTCAGGCACCGAAGTGTACACCGCCAAGAACAGAACAGGCGACCAAATGTAGGCACTGAACCGAGCTAAGGGTCTAGGAGAAGAAATAAAACAAGAAAAAGAAGGGTACTACTGAGGGCTTTGAAGATATATGGGCGTAGATGTGTATAAGGGAGGGGGAGAGAGGGATGAAGAAAGAAAGAAAGGAGTGGGGAAGAAAGAGAAGTGGTCCAAGAATCACTCCTCTGAAACCCCCACAATGAACTCAGGCACCGAAGTGTACACCGCCAAGAACAGAACAGGCGACCAAATGTAGGCACTGAACCGAGCTAAGGGTCTAGGAGAAGAAATAAAACAAGAAAAAAGAAGGGTACTACTGAGGGCTTTGAAGATATATGGGCGTAGATGTGTATAAGGGGGGGGAGAGAGGGATGAAGAAAGAAAGAAAGGAGTGGGGAAGAAAGAGAAGTGGTCCAAGAATCACTCCTCTGAAACCCCACAATGAACTCAGGCACCGAAGTGTACACCGCCAAGAACAGAACAGGCGACCAAATGTAGGCACTGAACCGAGCTAAGGGTCTAGGAGAAGAAATAAAACAAGAAAAAAAGAAGGGTACTACTGAGGGCTTTGAAGATATATGGGCGTAGATGTGTATAAGGGAGGGGAGAGAGGGATGAAGAAAGAAAGAAAGGAGTGGGGAAGAAAGAGAAGTGGTCCAAGAATCACTCCTCTGAAACCCCCACAATGAACTCAGGCACCGAAGTGTACACCGCCAAGAACAGAACAGGCGACCAAATGTAGGCACTGAACCGAGCTAAGGGTCTAGGAGAAGAAATAAAACAAGAAAAAGAAGGGTACTACTGAGGGCTTTGAAGATATATGGGCGTAGATGTGTATAAGGGAGGGGAGAGAGGGATGAAGAAAGAAAGAAAGGAGTGGGGAAGAAAGAGAAGTGGTCCAAGAATCACTCCTCTGAAACCCCCACAATGAACTCAGGCACCGAAGTGTACACCGCCAAGAACAGAACAGGCGACCAAATGTAGGCACTGAACCGAGCTAAGGGTCTAGGAGAAGAAATAAAACAAGAAAAAGAAGGGTACTACTGAGGGCTTTGAAGATATATGGGCGTAGATGTGTATAAGGGAGGGGAGAGAGGGATGAAGAAAGAAAGAAAGGAGTGGGGAAGAAAGAGAAGTGGTCCAAGAATCACTCCTCTGAAACCCCCACAATGAACTCAGGCACCGAAGTGTACACCGCCAAGAACAGAACAGGCGACCAAATGTAGGCACTGAACCGAGCTAAGGGTCTAGGAGAAGAAATAAAACAAGAAAAAAGAAGGGTACTACTGAGGGCTTTGAAGATATATGGGCGTAGATGTGTATAAGGGAGGGGAGAGAGGGATGAAGAAAGAAAGAAAGGAGTGGGGAAGAAAGAGAAGTGGTCCAAGAATCACTCCTCTGAAACCCCCACAATGAACTCAGGCACCGAAGTGTACACCGCCAAGAACAGAACAGGCGACCAAATGTAGGCACTGAACCGAGCTAAGGGTCTAGGAGAAGAAATAAAACAAGAAAAAAGAAGGGTACTACTGAGGGCTTTGAAGATATATGGGCGTAGATGTGTATAAGGGAGGGGGGAAGAGAAGGGTGAAGAAAGAAAGAGGAAGAAAGAGAAGTGGTCCAAGAATCACTCCTCTGAAACCCCCACAATGAACTCAGGCATCGAAGTGTCCACCACTGAAAATCAACTGGCATCGAAGTGTCCACCACCAAGAAAAGAACTGGCGACCGAATGTAGGCACTGAACCGTCCTAAGGGTCTAGGAGTAGAAATAAAACAAGAAAAAGAAGGGTACTACTGAGGGCTTTGAAGATATATGGGCGTAGATGTGTATAAGGGAGGGGAGAGAGGGATGAAGAAAGAAAGAAAGGAGTGGGGAAGAAAGAGAAGTGGTCCAAGAATCACTCCTCTGAAACCCCCACAATGAACTCAGGCACCGAAGTGTACACCGCCAAGAACAGAACAGGCGACCAAATGTAGGCACTGAACCGAGCTAAGGGTCTAGGAGAAGAAATAAAACAAGAAAAAAGAAGGGTACTACTGAGGGCTTTGAAGATATATGGGCGTAGATGTGTATAAGGGAGGGGGGAAGAGAAGGGTGAAGAAAGAAAGAGGAAGAAAGAGAAGTGGTCCAAGAATCACTCCTCTGAAACCCCCACAATGAACTCAGGCATCGAAGTGTCCACCACTGAAAATCAACTGGCATCGAAGTGTCCACCACCAAGAAAAGAACTGGCGACCGAATGTAGGCACTGAACCGTCCTAAGGGTCTAGGAGTAGAAATAAAACAAGAAAAAAGAAGGGTACTACTGAGGGCTTTGAAGATATATGGGCGTAGATGTGTATAAGGGAGGGGAGAGAGGGATGAAGAAAGAAAGAAAGGAGTGGGGAAGAAAGAGAAGTGGTCCAAGAATCACTCCTCTGAAACCCCCACAATGAACTCAGGCACCGAAGTGTACACCGCCAAGAACAGAACAGGCGACCAAATGTAGGCACTGAACCGAGCTAAGGGTCTAGGAGAAGAAATAAAACAAGAAAAAAAGAAGGGTACTACTGAGGGCTTTGAAGATATATGGGCGTAGATGTGTATAAGGGAGGGAGAGAGGGATGAAGAAAGAAAGAAAGGAGTGGGGAAGAAAGAGAAGTGGTCCAAGAATCACTCCTCTGAAACCCCCACAATGAACTCAGGCACCGAAGTGTACACCGCCAAGAACAGAACAGGCGACCAAATGTAGGCACTGAACCGAGCTAAGGGTCTAGGAGAAGAAATAAAACAAGAAAAAGAAGGGTACTACTGAGGGCTTTGAAGATATATGGGCGTAGATGTGTATAAGGGAGGGGAGAGAGGGATGAAGAAAGAAAGAAAGGAGTGGGGAAGAAAGAGAAGTGGTCCAAGAATCACTCCTCTGAAACCCCCACAATGAACTCAGGCACCGAAGTGTACACCGCCAAGAACAGAACAGGCGACCAAATGTAGGCACTGAACCGAGCTAAGGGTCTAGGAGAAGAAATAAAACAAGAAAAAAGAAGGGTACTACTGAGGGCTTTGAAGATATATGGGCGTAGATGTGTATAAGGGAGGGGAGAGAGGGATGAAGAAAGAAAGAAAGGAGTGGGGAAGAAAGAGAAGTGGTCCAAGAATCACTCCTCTGAAACCCCCACAATGAACTCAGGCACCGAAGTGTACACCGCCAAGAACAGAACAGGCGACCAAATGTAGGCACTGAACCGAGCTAAGGGTCTAGGAGAAGAAATAAAACAAGAAAAAAGAAGGGTACTACTGAGGGCTTTGAAGATATATGGGCGTAGATGTGTATAAGGGAGGGGAGAGAGGGATGAAGAAAGAAAGAAAGGAGTGGGGAAGAAAGAGAAGTGGTCCAAGAATCACTCCTCTGAAACCCCCACAATGAACTCAGGCACCGAAGTGTACACCGCCAAGAACAGAACAGGCGACCAAATGTAGGCACTGAACCGAGCTAAGGGTCTAGGAGAAGAAATAAAACAAGAAAAAGAAGGGTACTACTGAGGGCTTTGAAGATATATGGGCGTAGATGTGTATAAGGGAGGGGAGAGAGGGATGAAGAAAGAAAGAAAGGAGTGGGGAAGAAAGAGAAGTGGTCCAAGAATCACTCCTCTGAAACCCCCACAATGAACTCAGGCACCGAAGTGTACACCGCCAAGAACAGAACAGGCGACCAAATGTAGGCACTGAACCGAGCTAAGGGTCTAGGAGAAGAAATAAAACAAGAAAAAAGAAGGTACTACTGAGGGCTTTGAAGATATATGGGCGTAGATGTGTATAAGGGAGGGGAGAGAGGGATGAAGAAAGAAAGAAAGGAGTGGGGAAGAAAGAGAAGTGGTCCAAGAATCACTCCTCTGAAACCCCCACAATGAACTCAGGCACCGAAGTGTACACCGCCAAGAACAGAACAGGCGACCAAATGTAGGCACTGAACCGAGCTAAGGGTCTAGGAGAAGAAATAAAACAAGAAAAAAGAAGGGTACTACTGAGGGCTTTGAAGATATATGGGCGTAGATGTGTATAAGGGAGGGGGGAGAGAGGGGTGAAGAAAGAAAGAAAGGAGTGGGGAAGAAAGAGAAGTGGTCCAAGAATCACTCCTCTGAAACCCCCACAATGAACTCAGGCACCGAAGTGTACACCGCCAAGAACAGAACAGGCGACCAAATGTAGGCACTGAACCGAGCTAAGGGTCTAGGAGAAGAAATAAAACAAGAAAAAAGAAGGGTACTACTGAGGGCTTTGAAGATATATGGGCGTAGATGTGTATAAGGGAGGGGAGAGAGGGATGAAGAAAGAAAGAAAGGAGTGGGGAAGAAAGAGAAGTGGTCCAAGAATCACTCCTCTGAAACCCCACAATGAACTCAGGCACCGAAGTGTACACCGCCAAGAACAGAACAGGCGACCAAATGTAGGCACTGAACCGAGCTAAGGGTCTAGGAGAAGAAATAAAACAAGAAAAAGAAGGGTACTACTGAGGGCTTTGAAGATATATGGGCGTAGATGTGTATAAGGGAGGGGAGAGAGGGATGAAGAAAGAAAGAAAGGAGTGGGGAAGAAAGAGAAGTGGTCCAAGAATCACTCCTCTGAAACCCCCACAATGAACTCAGGCACCGAAGTGTACACCGCCAAGAACAGAACAGGCGACCAAATGTAGGCACTGAACCGAGCTAAGGGTCTAGGAGAAGAAATAAAACAAGAAAAAAGAAGGGTACTACTGAGGGCTTTGAAGATATATGGGCGTAGATGTGTATAAGGGAGGGAGAGAGGGATGAAGAAAGAAAGAAAGGAGTGGGGAAGAAAGAGAAGTGGTCCAAGAATCACTCCTCTGAAACCCCCACAATGAACTCAGGCACCGAAGTGTACACCGCCAAGAACAGAACAGGCGACCAAATGTAGGCACTGAACCGAGCTAAGGGTCTAGGAGAAGAAATAAAACAAGAAAAAAGAAGGGTACTACTGAGGGCTTTGAAGATATATGGGCGTAGATGTGTATAAGGGAGGGGAGAGAGGGATGAAGAAAGAAAGAAAGGAGTGGGGAAGAAAGAGAAGTGGTCCAAGAATCACTCCTCTGAAACCCCCACAATGAACTCAGGCACCGAAGTGTACACCGCCAAGAACAGAACAGGCGACCAAATGTAGGCACTGAACCGAGCTAAGGGTCTAGGAGAAGAAATAAAACAAGAAAAAAGAAGGGTACTACTGAGGGCTTTGAAGATATATGGGCGTAGATGTGTATAAGGGAGGGGAGAGAGGGATGAAGAAAGAAAGAAAGGAGTGGGGAAGAAAGAGAAGTGGTCCAAGAATCACTCCTCTGAAACCCCCACAATGAACTCAGGCACCGAAGTGTACACCGCCAAGAACAGAACAGGCGACCAAATGTAGGCACTGAACCGAGCTAAGGGTCTAGGAGAAGAAATAAAACAAGAAAAAGAAGGGTACTACTGAGGGCTTTGAAGATATATGGGCGTAGATGTGTATAAGGGAGGGGAGAGAGGGATGAAGAAAGAAAGAAAGGAGTGGGGAAGAAAGAGAAGTGGTCCAAGAATCACTCCTCTGAAACCCCCACAATGAACTCAGGCACCGAAGTGTACACCGCCAAGAACAGAACAGGCGACCAAATGTAGGCACTGAACCGAGCTAAGGGTCTAGGAGAAGAAATAAAACAAGAAAAAAAAAGAAGGGTACTACTGAGGGCTTTGAAGATATATGGGCGTAGATGTGTATAAGGGAGGGGAGAGAGGGATGAAGAAAGAAAGAAAGGAGTGGGGAAGAAAGAGAAGTGGTCCAAGAATCACTCCTCTGAAACCCCCACAATGAACTCAGGCACCGAAGTGTACACCGCCAAGAACAGAACAGGCGACCAAATGTAGGCACTGAACCGAGCTAAGGGTCTAGGAGAAGAAATAAAACAAGAAAAAAGAAGGGTACTACTGAGGGCTTTGAAGATATATGGGCGTAGATGTGTATAAGGGAGGGGAGAGAGGGATGAAGAAAGAAAGAAAGGAGTGGGGAAGAAAGAGAAGTGGTCCAAGAATCACTCCTCTGAAACCCCCACAATGAACTCAGGCACCGAAGTGTACACCGCCAAGAACAGAACAGGCGACCAAATGTAGGCACTGAACCGAGCTAAGGGTCTAGGAGAAGAAATAAAACAAGAAAAAAGAAGGGTACTACTGAGGGCTTTGAAGATATATGGGCGTAGATGTGTATAAGGGAGGGGAGAGAGGGATGAAGAAAGAAAGAAAGGAGTGGGGAAGAAAGAGAAGTGGTCCAAGAATCACTCCTCTGAAACCCCCACAATGAACTCAGGCACCGAAGTGTACACCGCCAAGAACAGAACAGGCGACCAAATGTAGGCACTGAACCGAGCTAAGGGTCTAGGAGAAGAAATAAAACAAGAAAAAAGAAGGGTACTACTGAGGGCTTTGAAGATATATGGGCGTAGATGTGTATAAGGGAGGGGAGAGAGGGATGAAGAAAGAAAGAAAGGAGTGGGGAAGAAAGAGAAGTGGTCCAAGAATCACTCCTCTGAAACCCCACAATGAACTCAGGCACCGAAGTGTACACCGCCAAGAACAGAACAGGCGACCAAATGTAGGCACTGAACCGAGCTAAGGGTCTAGGAGAAGAAATAAAACAAGAAAAAGAAGGGTACTACTGAGGGCTTTGAAGATATATGGGCGTAGATGTGTATAAGGGAGGGGGGAAGAGAAGGGTGAAGAAAGAAAGAGGAAGAAAGAGAAGTGGTCCAAGAATCACTCCTCTGAAACCCCCACAATGAACTCAGGCATCGAAGTGTCCACCACTGAAAATCAACTGGCATCGAAGTGTCCACCACCAAGAAAAGAACTGGCGACCGAATGTAGGCACTGAACCGTCCTAAGGGTCTAGGAGAAGAAATAAAACAAGAAAAAAGAAGGGTACTACTGAGGGCTTTGAAGATATATGGGCGTAGATGTGTATAAGGGAGGGGAGAGAGGGATGAAGAAAGAAAGAAAGGAGTGGGGAAGAAAGAGAAGTGGTCCAAGAATCACTCCTCTGAAACCCCCACAATGAACTCAGGCACCGAAGTGTACACCGCCAAGAACAGAACAGGCGACCAAATGTAGGCACTGAACCGAGCTAAGGGTCTAGGAGAAGAAATAAAACAAGAAAAAAGAAGGGTACTACTGAGGGCTTTGAAGATATATGGGCGTAGATGTGTATAAGGGAGGGGAGAGAGGGATGAAGAAAGAAAGAAAGGAGTGGGGAAGAAAGAGAAGTGGTCCAAGAATCACTCCTCTGAAACCCCCACAATGAACTCAGGCACCGAAGTGTACACCGCCAAGAACAGAACAGGCGACCAAATGTAGGCACTGAACCGAGCTAAGGGTCTAGGAGAAGAAATAAAACAAGAAAAAAGAAGGGTACTACTGAGGGCTTTGAAGATATATGGGCGTAGATGTGTATAAGGGAGGGGAGAGAGGGATGAAGAAAGAAAGAAAGGAGTGGGGAAGAAAGAGAAGTGGTCCAAGAATCACTCCTCTGAAACCCCCACAATGAACTCAGGCACCGAAGTGTACACCGCCAAGAACAGAACAGGCGACCAAATGTAGGCACTGAACCGAGCTAAGGGTCTAGGAGAAGAAATAAAACAAGAAAAAAGAAGGGTACTACTGAGGGCTTTGAAGATATATGGGCGTAGATGTGTATAAGGGAGGGGAGAGAGGGATGAAGAAAGAAAGAAAGGAGTGGGGAAGAAGAGAAGTGGTCCAAGAATCACTCCTCTGAAACCCCCACAATGAACTCAGGCACCGAAGTGTACACCGCCAAGAACAGAACAGGCGACCAAATGTAGGCACTGAACCGAGCTAAGGGTCTAGGAGAAGAAATAAAACAAGAAAAAGAAGGGTACTACTGAGGGCTTTGAAGATATATGGGCGTAGATGTGTATAAGGGAGGGGAGAGAGGGATGAAGAAAGAAAGAAAGGAGTGGGGAAGAAAGAGAAGTGGTCCAAGAATCACTCCTCTGAAACCCCCACAATGAACTCAGGCACCGAAGTGTACACCGCCAAGAACAGAACAGGCGACCAAATGTAGGCACTGAACCGAGCTAAGGGTCTAGGAGAAGAAATAAAACAAGAAAAAAGAAGGGTACTACTGAGGGCTTTGAAGATATATGGGCGTAGATGTGTATAAGGGAGGGGAGAGAGGGATGAAGAAAGAAAGAAAGGAGTGGGGAAGAAAGAGAAGTGGTCCAAGAATCACTCCTCTGAAACCCCACAATGAACTCAGGCACCGAAGTGTACACCGCCAAGAACAGAACAGGCGACCAAATGTAGGCACTGAACCGAGCTAAGGGTCTAGGAGAAGAAATAAAACAAGAAAAAAAAAAGAAGGGTACTACTGAGGGCTTTGAAGATATATGGGCGTAGATGTGTATAAGGGAGGGGGGAAGAGAAGGGTGAAGAAAGAAAGAGGAAGAAAGAGAAGTGGTCCAAGAATCACTCCTCTGAAACCCCCACAATGAACTCAGGCATCGAAGTGTCCACCACTGAAAATCAACTGGCATCGAAGTGTCCACCACCAAGAAAAGAACTGGCGACCGAATGTAGGCACTGAACCGTCCTAAGGGTCTAGGAGTAGAAATAAAACAAGAAAAAAGAAGGGTACTACTGAGGGCTTTGAAGATATATGGGCGTAGATGTGTATAAGGGAGGGGAGAGAGGGATGAAGAAAGAAAGAAAGGAGTGGGGAAGAAAGAGAAGTGGTCCAAGAATCACTCCTCTGAAACCCCCACAATGAACTCAGGCACCGAAGTGTACACCGCCAAGAACAGAACAGGCGACCAAATGTAGGCACTGAACCGAGCTAAGGGTCTAGGAGAAGAAATAAAACAAGAAAAAGAAGGGTACTACTGAGGGCTTTGAAGATATATGGGCGTAGATGTGTATAAGGGAGGGGAGAGAGGGATGAAGAAAGAAAGAAAGGAGTGGGGAAGAAAGAGAAGTGGTCCAAGAATCACTCCTCTGAAAACCCCACAATGAACTCAGGCACCGAAGTGTACACCGCCAAGAACAGAACAGGCGACCAAATGTAGGCACTGAACCGAGCTAAGGGTCTAGGAGAAGAAATAAAACAAGAAAAAAGAAGGGTACTACTGAGGGCTTTGAAGATATATGGGCGTAGATGTGTATAAGGGAGGGGAGAGAGGGATGAAGAAAGAAAGAAAGGAGTGGGGAAGAAAGAGAAGTGGTCCAAGAATCACTCCTCTGAAACCCCCACAATGAACTCAGGCACCGAAGTGTACACCGCCAAGAACAGAACAGGCGACCAAATGTAGGCACTGAACCGAGCTAAGGGTCTAGGAGAAGAAATAAAACAAGAAAAAAAGAAGGGTACTACTGAGGGCTTTGAAGATATATGGGCGTAGATGTGTATAAGGGAGGGAGAGAGGGATGAAGAAAGAAAGAAAGGAGTGGGGAAGAAAGAGAAGTGGTCCAAGAATCACTCCTCTGAAACCCCCACAATGAACTCAGGCACCGAAGTGTACACCGCCAAGAACAGAACAGGCGACCAAATGTAGGCACTGAACCGAGCTAAGGGTCTAGGAGAAGAAATAAAACAAGAAAAAAAGAAGGGTACTACTGAGGGCTTTGAAGATATATGGGCGTAGATGTGTATAAGGGAGGGGAGAGAGGGATGAAGAAAGAAAGAAAGGAGTGGGGAAGAAAGAGAAGTGGTCCAAGAATCACTCCTCTGAAACCCCACAATGAACTCAGGCACCGAAGTGTACACCGCCAAGAACAGAACAGGCGACCAAATGTAGGCACTGAACCGAGCTAAGGGTCTAGGAGAAGAAATAAAACAAGAAAAAGAAGGGTACTACTGAGGGCTTTGAAGATATATGGGCGTAGATGTGTATAAGGGAGGGGAGAGAGGGATGAAGAAAGAAAGAAAGGAGTGGGGAAGAAAGAGAAGTGGTCCAAGAATCACTCCTCTGAAACCCCCACAATGAACTCAGGCACCGAAGTGTACACCGCCAAGAACAGAACAGGCGACCAAATGTAGGCACTGAACCGAGCTAAGGGTCTAGGAGAAGAAATAAAACAAGAAAAAAGAAGGGTACTACTGAGGGCTTTGAAGATATATGGGCGTAGATGTGTATAAGGGAGGGGAGAGAGGGATGAAGAAAGAAAGAAAGGAGTGGGGAAGAAAGAGAAGTGGTCCAAGAATCACTCCTCTGAAACCCCCACAATGAACTCAGGCACCGAAGTGTACACCGCCAAGAACAGAACAGGCGACCAAATGTAGGCACTGAACCGAGCTAAGGGTCTAGGAGAAGAAATAAAACAAGAAAAAAAGAAGGGTACTACTGAGGGCTTTGAAGATATATGGGCGTAGATGTGTATAAGGGAGGGGGAAGAGAAGGGTGAAGAAAGAAAGAGGAAGAAAGAGAAGTGGTCCAAGAATCACTCCTCTGAAACCCCACAATGAACTCAGGCATCGAAGTGTCCACCACTGAAAATCAACTGGCATCGAAGTGTCCACCACCAAGAAAAGAACTGGCGACCGAATGTAGGCACTGAACCGTCCTAAGGGTCTAGGAGAAGAAATAAAACAAGAAAAAAGAAGGGTACTACTGAGGGCTTTGAAGATATATGGGCGTAGATGTGTATAAGGGAGGGGAGAGAGGGATGAAGAAAGAAAGAAAGGAGTGGGGAAGAAAGAGAAGTGGTCCAAGAATCACTCCTCTGAAAACCCCCACAATGAACTCAGGCACCGAAGTGTACACCGCCAAGAACAGAACAGGCGACCAAATGTAGGCACTGAACCGAGCTAAGGGTCTAGGAGAAGAAATAAAACAAGAAAAAAGAAGGGTACTACTGAGGGCTTTGAAGATATATGGGCGTAGATGTGTATAAGGGAGGGGAGAGAGGGATGAAGAAAGAAAGAAAGGAGTGGGGAAGAAAGAGAAGTGGTCCAAGAATCACTCCTCTGAAACCCCCACAATGAACTCAGGCACCGAAGTGTACACCGCCAAGAACAGAACAGGCGACCAAATGTAGGCACTGAACCGAGCTAAGGGTCTAGGAGAAGAAATAAAACAAAAAAAAGAAGGGTACTACTGAGGGCTTTGAAGATATATGGGCGTAGATGTGTATAAGGGAGGGGGAAGAGAAGGGTGAAAGAAAGAAAAGGAAGAAAGAGAAGTGGTCCAAGAATCACTCCTCTGAAACCCCCACAATGAACTCAGGCATCGAAGTGTCCACCACTGAAAATCAACTGGCATCGAAGTGTCCACCACCAAGAAAAGAACTGGCGACCGAATGTAGGCACTGAACCGTCCTAAGGGTCTAGGAGTAGAAATAAAACAAGAAAAAAGAAGGGTACTACTGAGGGCTTTGAAGATATATGGGCGTAGATGTGTATAAGGGAGGGGAGAGAGGGATGAAGAAAGAAAGAAAGGAGTGGGGAAGAAAGAGAAGTGGTCCAAGAATCACTCCTCTGAAACCCCACAATGAACTCAGGCACCGAAGTGTACACCGCCAAGAACAGAACAGGCGACCAAATGTAGGCACTGAACCGAGCTAAGGGTCTAGGAGAAGAAATAAAACAAGAAAAAGAAGGGTACTACTGAGGGCTTTGAAGATATATGGGCGTAGATGTGTATAAGGGAGGGGAGAGAGGGATGAAGAAAGAAAGAAAGGAGTGGGGAAGAAAGAGAAGTGGTCCAAGAATCACTCCTCTGAAACCCCACAATGAACTCAGGCACCGAAGTGTACACCGCCAAGAACAGAACAGGCGACCAAATGTAGGCACTGAACCGAGCTAAGGGTCTAGGAGAAGAAATAAAACAAAAAAAAAAAAGAAGGGTACTACTGAGGGCTTTGAAGATATATGGGCGTAGATGTGTATAAGGGAGGGGAGAGAGGGATGAAGAAAGAAAGAAAGGAGTGGGGAAGAAAGAGAAGTGGTCCAAGAATCACTCCTCTGAAACCCCACAATGAACTCAGGCACCGAAGTGTACACCGCCAAGAACAGAACAGGCGACCAAATGTAGGCACTGAACCGAGCTAAGGGTCTAGGAGAAGAAATAAAACAAGAAAAAGAAGGGTACTACTGAGGGCTTTGAAGATATATGGGCGTAGATGTGTATAGGGGGAGGGGAGAGAGGGATGAAGAAAGAAAGAAAGGAGTGGGGAAGAAAGAGAAGTGGTCCAAGAATCACTCCTCTGAAACCCCCACAATGAACTCAGGCACCGAAGTGTACACCGCCAAGAACAGAACAGGCGACCAAATGTAGGCACTGAACCGAGCTAAGGGTCTAGGAGAAGAAATAAAACAAGAAAAAGAAGGGTACTACTGAGGGCTTTGAAGATATATGGGCGTAGATGTGTATAAGGGAGGGGAGAGAGGGATGAAGAAAGAAAGAAAGGAGTGGGGAAGAAAGAGAAGTGGTCCAAGAATCACTCCTCTGAAACCCCACAATGAACTCAGGCACCGAAGTGTACACCGCCAAGAACAGAACAGGCGACCAAATGTAGGCACTGAACCGAGCTAAGGGTCTAGGAGAAGAAATAAAACAAGAAAAAAGAAGGGTACTACTGAGGGCTTTGAAGATATATGGGCGTAGATGTGTATAAGGGAGGGGAGAGAGGGATGAAGAAAGAAAGAAAGGAGTGGGGAAGAAAGAGAAGTGGTCCAAGAATCACTCCTCTGAAACCCCCACAATGAACTCAGGCACCGAAGTGTACACCGCCAAGAACAGAACAGGCGACCAAATGTAGGCACTGAACCGAGCTAAGGGTCTAGGAGAAGAAATAAAACAAGAAAAAGAAGGGTACTACTGAGGGCTTTGAAGATATATGGGCGTAGATGTGTATAAGGGAGGGGGAAGAGAAGGGTGAAGAAAGAAAGAGGAAGAAAGAGAAGTGGTCCAAGAATCACTCCTCTGAAACCCCACAATGAACTCAGGCATCGAAGTGTCCACCACTGAAAATCAACTGGCATCGAAGTGTCCACCACCAAGAAAAGAACTGGCGACCGAATGTAGGCACTGAACCGTCCTAAGGGTCTAGGAGTAGAAATAAAACAAGAAAAAAGAAGGGTACTACTGAGGGCTTTGAAGATATATGGGCGTAGATGTGTATAAGGGAGGGGAGAGAGGGATGAAGAAAGAAAGAAAGGAGTGGGGAAGAAAGAGAAGTGGTCCAAGAATCACTCCTCTGAAACCCCCACAATGAACTCAGGCACCGAAGTGTACACCGCCAAGAACAGAACAGGCGACCAAATGTAGGCACTGAACCGAGCTAAGGGTCTAGGAGAAGAAATAAAACAAGAAAAAAAAGAAGGGTACTACTGAGGGCTTTGAAGATATATGGGCGTAGATGTGTATAAGGGAGGGGAGAGAGGGATGAAGAAAGAAAGAAAGGAGTGGGGAAGAAAGAGAAGTGGTCCAAGAATCACTCCTCTGAAACCCCACAATGAACTCAGGCACCGAAGTGTACACCGCCAAGAACAGAACAGGCGACCAAATGTAGGCACTGAACCGAGCTAAGGGTCTAGGAGAAGAAATAAAACAAGAAAAAAGAAGGGTACTACTGAGGGCTTTGAAGATATATGGGCGTAGATGTGTATAAGGGAGGGGAGAGAGGGATGAAGAAAGAAAGAAAGGAGTGGGGAAGAAAGAGAAGTGGTCCAAGAATCACTCCTCTGAAACCCCCACAATGAACTCAGGCACCGAAGTGTACACCGCCAAGAACAGAACAGGCGACCAAATGTAGGCACTGAACCGAGCTAAGGGTCTAGGAGAAGAAATAAAACAAGAAAAAGAAGGGTACTACTGAGGGCTTTGAAGATATATGGGCGTAGATGTGTATAAGGGAGGGGGAGAGAGGATGAAGAAAGAAAGAAAGGAGTGGGGAAGAAAGAGAAGTGGTCCAAGAATCACTCCTCTGAAACCCCCACAATGAACTCAGGCATCGAAGTGTCCACCACTGAAAATCAACTGGCATCGAAGTGTCCACCACCAAGAAAAGAACAGGCGACCAAATGTAGGCACTGAACCGTCCTAAGGGTCTAGGAGAAGAAATAAAACAAAAAAAAAAGAAGGGTACTACTGAGGGCTTTGAAGATATATGGGCGTAGATGTGTATAAGGGAGGGGAGAGAGGGATGAAGAAAGAAAGAAAGGAGTGGGGAAGAAAGAGAAGTGGTCCAAGAATCACTCCTCTGAAACCCCACAATGAACTCAGGCACCGAAGTGTACACCGCCAAGAACAGAACAGGCGACCAAATGTAGGCACTGAACCGAGCTAAGGGTCTAGGAGAAGAAATAAAACAAGAAAAAGAAGGGTACTACTGAGGGCTTTGAAGATATATGGGCGTAGATGTGTATAAGGGAGGGGAGAGAGGGATGAAGAAAGAAAGAAAGGAGTGGGGAAGAAAGAGAAGTGGTCCAAGAATCACTCCTCTGAAACCCCACAATGAACTCAGGCACCGAAGTGTACACCGCCAAGAACAGAACAGGCGACCAAATGTAGGCACTGAACCGAGCTAAGGGTCTAGGAGAAGAAATAAAACAAGAAAAAAGAAGGGTACTACTGAGGGCTTTGAAGATATATGGGCGTAGATGTGTATAAGGGAGGGGGAGAGAGGGATGAAGAAAGAAAGAAAGGAGTGGGGAAGAAAGAGAAGTGGTCCAAGAATCACTCCTCTGAAACCCCCACAATGAACTCAGGCACCGAAGTGTACACCGCCAAGAACAGAACAGGCGACCAAATGTAGGCACTGAACCGAGCTAAGGGTCTAGGAGAAGAAATAAAACAAGAAAAAGAAGGGTACTACTGAGGGCTTTGAAGATATATGGGCGTAGATGTGTATAAGGGAGGGGAGAGAGGGATGAAGAAAGAAAGAAAGGAGTGGGGAAGAAAGAGAAGTGGTCCAAGAATCACTCCTCTGAAACCCCACAATGAACTCAGGCACCGAAGTGTACACCGCCAAGAACAGAACAGGCGACCAAATGTAGGCACTGAACCGAGCTAAGGGTCTAGGAGAAGAAATAAAACAAGAAAAAAGAAGGGTACTACTGAGGGCTTTGAAGATATATGGGCGTAGATGTGTATAAGGGAGGGGAGAGAGGGATGAAGAAAGAAAGAAAGGAGTGGGGAAGAAAGAGAAGTGGTCCAAGAATCACTCCTCTGAAACCCCCACAATGAACTCAGGCACCGAAGTGTACACCGCCAAGAACAGAACAGCGACCAAATGTAGGCACTGAACCGAGCTAAGGGTCTAGGAGAAGAAATAAAACAAGAAAAAGAAGGGTACTACTGAGGGCTTTGAAGATATATGGGCGTAGATGTGTATAAGGGAGGGGGAGAGAGGGATGAAGAAAGAAAGAAAGGAGTGGGGAAGAAAGAGAAGTGGTCCAAGAATCACTCCTCTGAAACCCCACAATGAACTCAGGCACCGAAGTGTACACCGCCAAGAACAGAACAGGCGACCAAATGTAGGCACTGAACCGAGCTAAGGGTCTAGGAGAAGAAATAAAACAAGAAAAAAAAAGAAGGGTACTACTGAGGGCTTTGAAGATATATGGGCGTAGATGTGTATAAGGGAGGGGAGAGAGGGATGAAGAAAGAAAGAAAGGAGTGGGGAAGAAAGAGAAGTGGTCCAAGAATCACTCCTCTGAAACCCCCACAATGAACTCAGGCACCGAAGTGTACACCGCCAAGAACAGAACAGGCGACCAAATGTAGGCACTGAACCGAGCTAAGGGTCTAGGAGAAGAAATAAAACAAGAAAAAGAAGGGTACTACTGAGGGCTTTGAAGATATATGGGCGTAGATGTGTATAAGGGAGGGGAGAGAGGGATGAAGAAAGAAAGAAAGGAGTGGGGAAGAAAGAGAAGTGGTCCAAGAATCACTCCTCTGAAACCCCCACAATGAACTCAGGCACCGAAGTGTACACCGCCAAGAACAGAACAGGCGACCAAATGTAGGCACTGAACCGAGCTAAGGGTCTAGGAGAAGAAATAAAACAAGAAAAAAGAAGGGTACTACTGAGGGCTTTGAAGATATATGGGCGTAGATGTGTATAAGGGAGGGGAGAGAGGGATGAAGAAAGAAAGAAAGGAGTGGGGAAGAAAGAGAAGTGGTCCAAGAATCACTCCTCTGAAACCCCCACAATGAACTCAGGCACCGAAGTGTACACCGCCAAGAACAGAACAGGCGACCAAATGTAGGCACTGAACCGAGCTAAGGGTCTAGGAGAAGAAATAAAACAAGAAAAAAAGAAGGGTACTACTGAGGGCTTTGAAGATATATGGGCGTAGATGTGTATAAGGGAGGGGAGAGAGGGATGAAGAAAGAAAGAAAGGAGTGGGGAAGAAAGAGAAGTGGTCCAAGAATCACTCCTCTGAAACCCCACAATGAACTCAGGCACCGAAGTGTACACCGCCAAGAACAGAACAGGCGACCAAATGTAGGCACTGAACCGAGCTAAGGGTCTAGGAGAAGAAATAAAACAAGAAAAAAGAAGGGTACTACTGAGGGCTTTGAAGATATATGGGCGTAGATGTGTATAAGGGAGGGGAGAGAGGGATGAAGAAAGAAAGAAAGGAGTGGGGAAGAAAGAGAAGTGGTCCAAGAATCACTCCTCTGAAACCCCCACAATGAACTCAGGCACCGAAGTGTACACCGCCAAGAACAGAACAGGCGACCAAATGTAGGCACTGAACCGAGCTAAGGGTCTAGGAGAAGAAATAAAACAAGAAAAAAAAAAGAAGGGTACTACTGAGGGCTTTGAAGATATATGGGCGTAGATGTGTATAAGGGAGGGGAGAGAGGGATGAAGAAAGAAAGAAAGGAGTGGGGAAGAAAGAGAAGTGGTCCAAGAATCACTCCTCTGAAACCCCACAATGAACTCAGGCACCGAAGAAGTGTACACCACCAAGAACAGAACAGGCGACCAAATGTAGGCACTGAACCGAGCTAAGGGTCTAGGAGAAGAAATAAAACAAGAAAAAAGAAGGGTACTACTGAGGGCTTTGAAGATATATGGGCGTAGATGTGTATAAGGGAGGGGGAGAGAGGGATGAAGAAAGAAAGAAAGGAGTGGGGAAGAAAGAGAAGTGGTCCAAGAATCACTCCTCTGAAACCCCCACAATGAACTCAGGCACCGAAGTGTACACCGCCAAGAACAGAACAGGCGACCAAATGTAGGCACTGAACCGAGCTAAGGGTCTAGGAGAAGAAATAAAACAAGAAAAAGAAGGGTACTACTGAGGGCTTTGAAGATATATGGGCGTAGATGTGTATAAGGGGGGGAGAGAGGGATGAAGAAAGAAAGAAAGGAGTGGGGAAGAAAGAGAAGTGGTCCAAGAATCACTCCTCTGAAACCCCACAATGAACTCAGGCACCGAAGTGTACACCGCCAAGAACAGAACAGGCGACCAAATGTAGGCACTGAACCGAGCTAAGGGTCTAGGAGAAGAAATAAAACAAGAAAAAAGAAGGGTACTACTGAGGGCTTTGAAGATATATGGGCGTAGATGTGTATAAGGGAGGGGAGAGAGGGATGAAGAAAGAAAGAAAGGAGTGGGGAAGAAAGAGAAGTGGTCCAAGAATCACTCCTCTGAAACCCCACAATGAACTCAGGCACCGAAGTGTACACCGCCAAGAACAGAACAGGCGACCAAATGTAGGCACTGAACCGAGCTAAGGGTCTAGGAGAAGAAATAAAACAAGAAAAAAGAAGGGTACTACTGAGGGCTTTGAAGATATATGGGCGTAGATGTGTATAAGGGAGGGGAGAGAGGGATGAAGAAAGAAAGAAAGGAGTGGGGAAGAAAGAGAAGTGGTCCAAGAATCACTCCTCTGAAACCCCCACAATGAACTCAGGCACCGAAGTGTACACCGCCAAGAACAGAACAGGCGACCAAATGTAGGCACTGAACCGAGCTAAGGGTCTAGGAGAAGAAATAAAACAAGAAAAAAGAAGGGTACTACTGAGGGCTTTGAAGATATATGGGCGTAGATGTGTATAAGGGAGGGGAGAGAGGGATGAAGAAAGAAAGAAAGGAGTGGGGAAGAAAGAGAAGTGGTCCAAGAATCACTCCTCTGAAACCCCACAATGAACTCAGGCACCGAAGTGTACACCGCCAAGAACAGAACAGGCGACCAAATGTAGGCACTGAACCGAGCTAAGGGTCTAGGAGAAAAATAAAACAAGAAAAAAAGAAGGGTACTACTGAGGGCTTTGAAGATATATGGGCGTAGATGTGTATAAGGGGGAGGGGAGAGAGGGATGAAGAAAGAAAGAAAGGAGTGGGGAAGAAAGAGAAGTGGTCCAAGAATCACTCCTCTGAAACCCCCACAATGAACTCAGGCACCGAAGTGTACACCGCCAAGAACAGAACAGGCGACCAAATGTAGGCACTGAACCGAGCTAAGGGTCTAGGAGAAGAAATAAAACAAGAAAAAAAAGAAGGGTACTACTGAGGGCTTTGAAGATATATGGGCGTAGATGTGTATAAGGGGGGGGGAAGAGAAGGGTGAAGAAAGAAAGAGGAAGAAAGAGAAGTGGTCCAAGAATCACTCCTCTGAAACCCCACAATGAACTCAGGCATCGAAGTGTCCACCACTGAAAATCAACTGGCATCGAAGTGTCCACCACCAAGAAAAGAACTGGCGACCGAATGTAGGCACTGAACCGTCCTAAGGGTCTAGGAGTAGAAATAAAACAAAAAAAAAAAGAAGGGTACTACTGAGGGCTTTGAAGATATATGGGCGTAGATGTGTATAAGGGAGGGGAGAGAGGGATGAAGAAAGAAAGAAAGGAGTGGGGAAGAAAGAGAAGTGGTCCAAGAATCACTCCTCTGAAACCCCACAATGAACTCAGGCACCGAAGTGTACACCGCCAAGAACAGAACAGGCGACCAAATGTAGGCACTGAACCGAGCTAAGGGTCTAGGAGAAGAAATAAAACAACAAAAAAAGAAGGGTACTACTGAGGGCTTTGAAGATATATGGGCGTAGATGTGTATAAGGGAGGGGAGAGAGGGATGAAGAAAGAAAGAAAGGAGTGGGGAAGAAAGAGAAGTGGTCCAAGAATCACTCCTCTGAAACCCCACAATGAACTCAGGCACCGAAGTGTACACCGCCAAGAACAGAACAGGCGACCAAATGTAGGCACTGAACCGAGCTAAGGGTCTAGGAGAAGAAATAAAACAAGAAAAAAAGAAGGGTACTACTGAGGGCTTTGAAGATATATGGGCGTAGATGTGTATAGGGGGGGGAGAGAGGGATGAAGAAAGAAAGAAAGGAGTGGGGAAGAAAGAGAAGTGGTCCAAGAATCACTCCTCTGAAACCCCACAATGAACTCAGGCACCGAAGTGTACACCGCCAAGAACAGAACAGGCGACCAAATGTAGGCACTGAACCGAGCTAAGGGTCTAGGAGAAGAAATAAAACAAGAAAAAAAAGAAGGGTACTACTGAGGGCTTTGAAGATATATGGGCGTAGATGTGTATAAGGGAGGGGAGAGAGGGATGAAGAAAGAAAGAAAGGAGTGGGGAAGAAAGAGAAGTGGTCCAAGAATCACTCCTCTGAAACCCCCACAATGAACTCAGGCACCGAAGTGTACACCGCCAAGAACAGAACAGGCGACCAAATGTAGGCACTGAACCGAGCTAAGGGTCTAGGAGAAGAAATAAAAACAAGAAAAAAAGAAGGGTACTACTGAGGGCTTTGAAGATATATGGGCGTAGATGTGTATAAGGGAGGGGAGAGAGGGATGAAGAAAGAAAGAAAGGAGTGGGGAAGAAAGAGAAGTGGTCCAAGAATCACTCCTCTGAAACCCCCACAATGAACTCAGGCACCGAAGTGTACACCGCCAAGAACAGAACAGGCGACCAAATGTAGGCACTGAACCGAGCTAAGGGTCTAGGAGAAGAAATAAAACAAGAAAAAAGAAGGGTACTACTGAGGGCTTTGAAGATATATGGGCGTAGATGTGTATAAGGGAGGGGAGAGAGGGATGAAGAAAGAAAAAAAAAGGAGTGGGGAAGAAAGAGAAGTGGTCCAAGAATCACTCCTCTGAAACCCCCACAATGAACTCAGGCACCGAAGTGTACACCGCCAAGAACAGAACAGGCGACCAAATGTAGGCACTGAACCGAGCTAAGGGTCTAGGAGAAGAAATAAAACAAGAAAAAAGAAAGGGTACTACTGAGGGCTTTGAAGATATATGGGCGTAGATGTGTATAAGGGAGGGGAGAGAGGGATGAAGAAAGAAAAAAAAGAAAGGAGTGGGGAAGAAAGAGAAGTGGTCCAAGAATCACTCCTCTGAAACCCCCACAATGAACTCAGGCACCGAAGTGTACACCGCCAAGAACAGAACAGGCGACCAAATGTAGGCACTGAACCGAGCTAAGGGTCTAGGAGAAGAAATAAAACAAGAAAAAAGAAGGGTACTACTGAGGGCTTTGAAGATATATGGGCGTAGATGTGTATAAGGGAGGGGAGAGAGGGATGAAGAAAAAAGAAAAAGAAAGGAGTGGGGAAGAAAGAGAAGTGGTCCAAGAATCACTCCTCTGAAACCCCCACAATGAACTCAGGCACCGAAGTGTACACCGCCAAGAACAGAACAGGCGACCAAATGTAGGCACTGAACCGAGCTAAGGGTCTAGGAGAAGAAATAAAACAAAAAAAAAAAAAGAAGGGTACTACTGAGGGCTTTGAAGATATATGGGCGTAGATGTGTATAAGGGAGGGGAGAGAGGGATGAAGAAAGAAAGAAAGGAGTGGGGAAGAAAGAGAAGTGGTCCAAGAATCACTCCTCTGAAACCCCACAATGAACTCAGGCACCGAAGTGTACACCGCCAAGAACAGAACAGGCGACCAAATGTAGGCACTGAACCGAGCTAAGGGTCTAGGAGAAGAAATAAAACAAGAAAAAAGAAGGGTACTACTGAGGGCTTTGAAGATATATGGGCGTAGATGTGTATAAGGGAGGGGAGAGAGGGATGAAGAAAGAAAAAGAAAGGAGTGGGGAAGAAAGAGAAGTGGTCAAGAATCACTCCTCTGAAACCCCCACAATGAACTCAGGCACCGAAGTGTACACCGCCAAGAACAGAACAGGCGACCAAATGTAGGCACTGAACCGAGCTAAGGGTCTAGGAGAAGAAATAAAACAAAAAAAAAAAGAAGGGTACTACTGAGGGCTTTGAAGATATATGGGCGTAGATGTGTATAAGGGGAGGAGAGAGAGGGATGAAGAAAAAAGAAAGGAGTGGGGAAGAAAGAGAAGTGGTCCAAGAATCACTCCTCTGAAACCCCCACAATGAACTCAGGCACCGAAGTGTACACCGCCAAGAACAGAACAGGCGACCAAATGTAGGCACTGAACCGAGCTAAGGGTCTAGGAGAAGAAATAAAACAAGAAAAAAAAGAAGGGTACTACTGAGGGCTTTGAAGATATATGGGCGTAGATGTGTATAAGGGAGGGAGAGAGGGATGAAGAAAGAAAAAAAAGGAGTGGGGAAGAAAGAGAAGTGGTCCAAGAATCACTCCTCTGAAACCCCCACAATGAACTCAGGCACCGAAGTGTACACCGCCAAGAACAGAACAGGCGACCAAATGTAGGCACTGAACCGAGCTAAGGGTCTAGGAGAAGAAATAAAACAAGAAAAAAAAGAAGGGTACTACTGAGGGCTTTGAAGATATATGGGCGTAGATGTGTATAAGGGAGGGGAGAGAGGGATGAAGAAAGAAAGAAAGGAGTGGGGAAGAAAGAGAAGTGGTCCAAGAATCACTCCTCTGAAACCCCACAATGAACTCAGGCACCGAAGTGTACACCGCCAAGAACAGAACAGGCGACCAAATGTAGGCACTGAACCGAGCTAAGGGTCTAGGAGAAGAAATAAAACAAGAAAAAAAAGAAGGGTACTACTGAGGGCTTTGAAGATATATGGGCGTAGATGTGTATAAGGGGGGAGAGAGGGATGAAGAAAAAAGAAAGGAGTGGGGAAGAAAGAGAAGTGGTCAAGAATCACTCCTCTGAAACCCCCACAATGAACTCAGGCACCGAAGTGTACACCGCCAAGAACAGAACAGGCGACCAAATGTAGGCACTGAACCGAGCTAAGGGTCTAGGAGAAGAAATAAAACAAAAAAAAAAGAAGGGTACTACTGAGGGCTTTGAAGATATATGGGCGTAGATGTGTATAAGGGAGGGGAGAGAGGGATGAAGAAAGAAAGAAAGGAGTGGGGAAGAAAGAGAAGTGGTCCAAGAATCACTCCTCTGAAACCCCACAATGAACTCAGGCACCGAAGTGTACACCGCCAAGAACAGAACAGGCGACCAAATGTAGGCACTGAACCGAGCTAAGGGTCTAGGAGAAGAAATAAAACAAGAAAAAAAAAAGAAGGGTACTACTGAGGGCTTTGAAGATATATGGGCGTAGATGTGTATAAGGGAGGAGAGAGGGATGAAGAAAAAAAAAAGAAAGGAGTGGGAAGAAAAGAAGTGGTCCAAGAATCACTCCTCTGAACCCCCACAATGAACTCAGGCACCGAAGTGTACACCGCCAAGAACAGAACAGGCGACCAAATGTAGGCACTGAACCGAGCTAAGGGTCTAGGAGAAGAAATAAAACAAGAAAAAAGAAGGGTACTACTGAGGGCTTTGAAGATATATGGGCGTAGATGTGTATAAGGGAGGGGAGAGAGGGATGAAGAAAAAAAAGAAAGGAGTGGGGAAGAAAGAGAAGTGGTCCAAGAATCACTCCTCTGAAACCCCCACAATGAACTCAGGCACCGAAGTGTACACCGCCAAGAACAGAACAGGCGACCAAATGTAGGCACTGAACCGAGCTAAGGGTCTAGGAGAAGAAATAAAACAAAAAAAAAAGAAGGGTACTACTGAGGGCTTTGAAGATATATGGGCGTAGATGTGTATAAGGGAGGGGAGAGAGGGATGAAGAAAAGAAAGAAAGGAGTGGGGAAGAAAGAGAAGTGGTCCAAGAATCACTCCTCTGAAACCCCCACAATGAACTCAGGCACCGAAGTGTACACCGCCAAGAACAGAACAGGCGACCAAATGTAGGCACTGAACCGAGCTAAGGGTCTAGGAGAAGAAATAAAACAAGAAAAAAGAAGGGTACTACTGAGGGCTTTGAAGATATATGGGCGTAGATGTGTATAAGGGAGGAGAGAGGGATGAAGAAAGAAAGAAAGGAGTGGGGAAGAAAGAGAAGTGGTCCAAGAATCACTCCTCTGAAACCCCACAATGAACTCAGGCACCGAAGTGTACACCGCCAAGAACAGAACAGGCGACCAAATGTAGGCACTGAACCGAGCTAAGGGTCTAGGAGAAGAAATAAAACAAGAAAAAAGAAGGGTACTACTGAGGGCTTTGAAGATATATGGGCGTAGATGTGTATAAGGGAGGAGAGAGGGATGAAGAAAGAAAAAGAAAGGAGTGGGGAAGAAAGAGAAGTGGTCAAGAATCACTCCTCTGAAACCCCCACAATGAACTCAGGCACCGAAGTGTACACCGCCAAGAACAGAACAGGCGACCAAATGTAGGCACTGAACCGAGCTAAGGGTCTAGGAGAAGAAATAAAACAAAAAAAAAGAAGGGTACTACTGAGGGCTTTGAAGATATATGGGCGTAGATGTGTATAAGGGAGGGGGGAGAGAGGGATGAAGAAAGAAAGAAAGGAGTGGGGAAGAAAGAGAAGTGGTCCAAGAATCACTCCTCTGAAACCCCCACAATGAACTCAGGCACCGAAGTGTACACCGCCAAGAACAGAACAGGCGACCAAATGTAGGCACTGAACCGAGCTAAGGGTCTAGGAGAAGAAATAAAACAAAAAAAAGAAGGGTACTACTGAGGGCTTTGAAGATATATGGGCGTAGATGTGTATAAGGGAGGGGAGAGAGGGATGAAGAAAGAAAAAGAAAGGAGTGGGGAAGAAAGAGAAGTGGTCAAGAATCACTCCTCTGAAACCCCACAATGAACTCAGGCACCGAAGTGTACACCGCCAAGAACAGAACAGGCGACCAAATGTAGGCACTGAACCGAGCTAAGGGTCTAGGAGAAGAAATAAAACAAGAAAAAAAAGAAGGGTACTACTGAGGGCTTTGAAGATATATGGGCGTAGATGTGTATAAGGGGGGGGAGGGAGAGAAAAAAAGAAAGAAAAGAGGAAGAAAAGAGAAGTGGTCAAGAATCACTCCTCTGAAACCCCCAATGAACTCAGGCATCGAAGTGTCCACCACTGAAAATCACTGGCATCGAAGTGTCCACCACCAAGAAAAGAACTGGCGACCAAATGTAGGCACTGAACCGTCCTAAGGGTCTAGGAGAAGAAATAAAACAAGAAAAAAGAAGGGTACTACTGAGGGCTTTGAAGATATATGGGCGTAGATGTGTATAAGGGAGGGAGGAGAGAGGGATGAAGAAAGAAAGAAAGGAGTGGGGAAGAAAGAAGTGGTCAAGAATCACTCCTCTGAAACCCCCACAATGAACTCAGGCACCGAAGTGTACACCGCCAAGAACAGAACAGGCGACCAAATGTAGGCACTGAACCGAGCTAAGGGTCTAGGAGAAGAAATAAAACAAGAAAAAAGAAGGGTACTACTGAGGGCTTTGAAGATATATGGGCGTAGATGTGTATAAGGGAGGGAGAGAGGGATGAAGAAAAGAAAGAAAAGAGTGGGTGGGGAAGAAAGAGAAGTGGTCAAGAATCACTCCTCTGAAACCCCACAATGAACTCAGGCACCGAAGTGTACACCGCCAAGAACAGAACAGGCGACCAAATGTAGGCACTGAACCGAGCTAAGGGTCTAGGAGAAGAAATAAAACAAGAAAAAAGAAGGGTACTACTGAGGGCTTTGAAGATATATGGGCGTAGATGTGTATAAGGGAGGGGAGAGAGGGATGAAGAAAAAAAAAAAAAGGAGTGGGGAAGAAAGAGAAGTGGTCAAGAATCACTCCTCTGAAACCCCCACAATGAACTCAGGCACCGAAGTGTACACCGCCAAGAACAGAACAGGCGACCAAATGTAGGCACTGAACCGAGCTAAGGGTCTAGGAGAAGAAATAAAACAAAAAAAGAAGGGTACTACTGAGGGCTTTGAAGATATATGGGCGTAGATGTGTATAAGGGAGGAGAGAGGGATGAAAGAAAGAAAAAAGGAGTGGGGAAGAAAAGAGAAGTGGTCCAAGAATCACTCCTCTGAAACCCCCACAATGAACTCAGGCACCAGAAGTGTACACCGCCAAGAACAGAACAGGCGACCAAATGTAGGCACTGAACCGAGCTAAGGGTCTAGGAGAAGAAATAAAACAAGAAAAAAAAAGGGTACTACTGAGGGCTTTGAAGATATATGGGCGTAGATGTGTATATAAGGGAGGAGAGAGGGATGAAGAAAGAAAAAAAAGAAAGGAGTGGGGAAAAAGAGAAGTGGTCAAGAATCACTCCTCTGAAACCCCCACAATGAACTCAGGCACCGAAGTGTACACCGCCAAGAACAGAACAGGCGACCAAATGTAGGCACTGAACCGAGCTAAGGGTCTAGGAGAAGAAATAAAACAAGAAAAAAAAGAAGGGTACTACTGAGGGCTTTGAAGATATATGGGCGTAGATGTGTATAAGGGAGGAGAGAGGGATGAAGAAAGAAAAAAAGGAGTGGGGAAGAAAGAGAAGTGGTCAAGAATCACTCCTCTGAAACCCCACAATGAACTCAGGCACCGAAGTGTACACCGCCAAGAACAGAACAGGCGACCAAATGTAGGCACTGAACCGAGCTAAGGGTCTAGGAGAAGAAATAAAACAAGAAAAAAGAAGGGTACTACTGAGGGCTTTGAAGATATATGGGCGTAGATGTGTATAAGGGAGGAGAGAGGGATGAAGAAAAGAAAAGAAAGGAGTGGGGAAGAAAGAGAAGTGGTCAAGAATCACTCCTCTGAAACCCCCACAATGAACTCAGGCACCGAAGTGTACACCGCCAAGAACAGAACAGGCGACCAAATGTAGGCACTGAACCGAGCTAAGGGTCTAGGAGAAGAAATAAAACAAGAAAAAAAAGAAGGGTACTACTGAGGGCTTTGAAGATATATGGGCGTAGATGTGTATAAGGGAGGGGAGAGAGGGATGAAGAAAAAAAAAGAAAGGAGTGGGGAAGAAAGAGAAGTGGTCAAGAATCACTCCTCTGAAACCCCACAATGAACTCAGGCACCGAAGTGTACACCGCCAAGAACAGAACAGGCGACCAAATGTAGGCACTGAACCGAGCTAAGGGTCTAGGAGAAGAAATAAAACAAGAAAAAAAAAAAGAAGGGTACTACTGAGGGCTTTGAAGATATATGGGCGTAGATGTGTATAAGGGAGGGGAGGGATGATGAAAAAAAAAAGAAAGGAGTGGGGAAGAAAGAGAAGTGGTCCAAGAATCACTCCTCTGAAACCCCACAATGAACTCAGGCACCGAAGTGTACACCGCCAAGAACAGAACAGGCGACCAAATGTAGGCACTGAACCGAGCTAAGGGTCTAGGAGAAGAAATAAAACAAGAAAAAAAAGAAGGGTACTACTGAGGGCTTTGAAGATATATGGGCGTAGATGTGTATAAGGGAGAGGAGAGAGGGATGAAGAAAAAAAAAAAGAAAGGAGTGGGGAAGAAAGAGAAGTGGTCAAGAATCACTCCTCTGAAACCCCCCCACAATGAACTCAGGCACCGAAGTGTACACCGCCAAGAACAGAACAGGCGACCAAATGTAGGCACTGAACCGAGCTAAGGGTCTAGGAGAAGAAATAAAACAAGAAAAAAAAAGAAGGGTACTACTGAGGGCTTTGAAGATATATGGGCGTAGATGTGTATAAGGGGGAGGGAGAGAGGGATGAAAAAAGAAAAGAAAAGAAAGGAGTGGGGAAAGAGAAGTGGTCAAGAATCACTCCTCTGAAACCCCACAATGAACTCAGGCACCGAAGTGTACACCGCCAAGAACAGAACAGGCGACCAAATGTAGGCACTGAACCGAGCTAAGGGTCTAGGAGAAGAAATAAAACAAGAAAAAAAAGAAGGGTACTACTGAGGGCTTTGAAGATATATGGGCGTAGATGTGTATAAGGGAGGGGAGAGAGGGATGAAAAAAAGAAAAGAAAAGGAGTGGGGAAGAAAGAGAAGTGGTCAAGAATCACTCCTCTGAAACCCCACAATGAACTCAGGCACCGAAGTGTACACCGCCAAGAACAGAACAGGCGACCAAATGTAGGCACTGAACCGAGCTAAGGGTCTAGGAAAAAAAAAATAAAACAAGAAAAAAGAAGGGTACTACTGAGGGCTTTGAAGATATATGGGCGTAGATGTGTATAAGGGGGAGGGGAGAGAGGGATGAAGAAAGAAAAAAGGAGTGGGGAAGAAAGAGAAGTGGTCCAAGAATCACTCCTCTGAAACCCCACAATGAACTCAGGCACCGAAGTGTACACCGCCAAGAACAGAACAGGCGACCAAATGTAGGCACTGAACCGAGCTAAGGGTCTAGGAGAAGAAATAAAACAAGAAAAAAAAAGAAGGGTACTACTGAGGGCTTTGAAGATATATGGGCGTAGATGTGTATAAGGGGGGGAGAGAGGGATGAAGAAAGAAAAAAGAAAGGAGTGGGGAAGAAAGAGAAGTGGTCAAGAATCACTCCTCTGAAACCCCACAATGAACTCAGGCAGAAGTGTACAGTGTACACCGCCAAGAACAGAACAGGCGACCAAATGTAGGCACTGAACCGAGCTAAGGGTCTAGGAGAAGAAATAAAACAAAAAAAAAAGAAGGGTACTACTGAGGGCTTTGAAGATATATGGGCGTAGATGTGTATAAGGGAGGGGAGAGAGGGATGAAAAAAAAAGAAAGGAGTGGGGAAGAAAGAGAAGTGGTCAAGAATCACTCCTCTGAAACCCCACAATGAACTCAGGCACCGAAGTGTACACCGCCAAGAACAGAACAGGCGACCAAATGTAGGCACTGAACCGAGCTAAGGGTCTAGGAGAAGAAATAAAACAAGAAAAAAAAGAAGGGTACTACTGAGGGCTTTGAAGATATATGGGCGTAGATGTGTATAAGGGAGGAGAGAGGGATGAAGAAAAGAAAAGAAAGGAGTGGGGAAGAAAGAGAAGTGGTCAGAATCACTCCTCTGAAACCCCCACAATGAACTCAGGCACCGAAGTGTACACCGCCAAGAACAGAACAGGCGACCAAATGTAGGCACTGAACCGAGCTAAGGGTCTAGGAGAAAAATAAAACAAGAAAAAAGAAGGGTACTACTGAGGGCTTTGAAGATATATGGGCGTAGATGTGTATAAGGGAGGGAGAGAGGGATGAAGAAAAAAAAAAAAAAGAAAGGAGTGGGGAAGAAAGAGAAGTGGTCAGAATCACTCCTCTGAAACCCCCACAATGAACTCAGGCACCAAGTGTACACCGCCAAGAACAGAACAGGCGACCAAATGTAGGCACTGAACCGAGCTAAGGGTCTAGGAGAAAAAATAAAACAAAAAAAAAAAAGGGTACTACTGAGGGCTTTGAAGATATATGGGCGTAGATGTGTATAAGGGGGAGGAGAGAGGGATGAAAAAAAGAAAAGAAAGGAGTGGGGAAGAAAGAGAAGTGGTCAAGAATCACTCCTCTGAAACCCCCACAATGAACTCAGGCACCGAAGTGTACACCGCCAAGAACAGAACAGGCGACCAAATGTAGGCACTGAACCGAGCTAAGGGTCTAGGAGAAAAATAAAACAAAAAAAAAGAAGGGTACTACTGAGGGCTTTGAAGATATATGGGCGTAGATGTGTATAAGGGGAGGAGAGAGGGATGAAAAAAAAAGAAAAGAAAGGAGTGGGGAAGAAAAAGAAGTGGTCAAGAATCACTCCTCTGAAACCCCACAATGAACTCAGGCACCGAAGTGTACACCGCCAAGAACAGAACAGGCGACCAAATGTAGGCACTGAACCGAGCTAAGGGTCTAGGAGAAAAATAAAACAAGAAAAAAAAGAAGGGTACTACTGAGGGCTTTGAAGATATATGGGCGTAGATGTGTATAAGGGAGGAGAGAGGGATGAAAAAAAAGAAAAGAAAGGAGTGGGGAAGAAAGAGAAGTGGTCAAGAATCACTCCTCTGAAACCCCCACAATGAACTCAGGCACCGAAGTGTACACCGCCAAGAACAGAACAGGCGACCAAATGTAGGCACTGAACCGAGCTAAGGGTCTAGGAGAAGAAATAAAACAAGAAAAAAAGAAGGGTACTACTGAGGGCTTTGAAGATATATGGGCGTAGATGTGTATAAGGGGGAGGAGAGAGGGATGAAGAAAGAAAAGAAAGGAGTGGGGAAGAAAGAGAAGTGGTCAAGAATCACTCCTCTGAAACCCCACAATGAACTCAGGCACCGAAGTGTACACCGCCAAGAACAGAACAGGCGACCAAATGTAGGCACTGAACCGAGCTAAGGGTCTAGGAGAAGAAATAAAACAGAAAAAAAAAAGGGTACTACTGAGGGCTTTGAAGATATATGGGCGTAGATGTGTATAAGGGAGGAGGGAGGGATGAAAAAAGAAAAGAAAGGAGTGGGGAAGAAAGAGAAGTGGTCAAGAATCACTCCTCTGAAACCCCACAATGAACTCAGGCACCGAAGTGTACACCGCCAAGAACAGTCCACCACCAAGAAAAAGAACAGGCGACCAAATGTAGGCACTGAACCGAGCTAAGGGTCTAGGAGAAAAATAAAACAAGAAAAAAAGAAGGGTACTACTGAGGGCTTTGAAGATATATGGGCGTAGATGTGTATAAGGGAGGGAGAGAGGGATGAAGAAAAAAAAAAAAAGGAGTGGGGAAGAAAGAGAAGTGGTCAGAATCACTCCTCTGAAACCCCACAATGAACTCAGGCACCGAAGTGTACACCACCAAGAACAGAACAGGCGACGACAAATGTAGGCACTGAACCGAGCTAAGGGTCTAGGAGAAAAAATAAAACAAAAAAAAAAAGAAGGGTACTACTGAGGGCTTTGAAGATATATGGGCGTAGATGTGTATAAGGGAGGAGAGAGAGGGATGAAGAAAAAAAAAAGAAAAGGAGTGGGGAAGAAAAGAAGTGGTCAAGAATCACTCCTCTGTGTCCCCCACAATGAACTCAGGCACCGAAGTGTACACCGCCAAGAACAGAACAGGCGACCAAATGTAGGCACTGAACCGAGCTAAGGGTCTAGGAGAAAAATAAAACAAAAAAAAAAAAAGGGTACTACTGAGGGCTTTGAAGATCTATGGGCGTAGATGTGTATAAGGGAGGGGAGAGAGGGATGAAGAAAAAAAAGAAAAGAGTGGGGAAGAAAGAGAAGTGGTCAAGAATCACTCCTCTGAAACCCCACAATGAACTCAGGCACCAGTGAAGTGTACACCGCCAAGAACAGAACAGGCGACCAAATGTAGGCACTGAACCGAGCTAAGGGTCTAGGAGAAAAATAAAACAAGAAAAAAAAAGGGTACTACTGAGGGCTTTGAAGATATATGGGCGTAGATGTGTATAAGGGAGGAGAGAGGGATGAAGAAAAAAAAAGAAAGGAGTGGGGAAGAAAGAGAAGTGGTCAAGAATCACTCCTCTGAAACCCCACAATGAACTCAGGCACCAAGTGTACACCGCCAAGAACAGAACAGGCGACCAAATGTAGGCACTGAACCGAGCTAAGGGTCTAGGAGAAAAATAAAACAAGAAAAAAAAAAGAAGGGTACTACTGAGGGCTTTGAAGATATATGGGCGTAGATGTGTATAAGGGAGGGAGAGAGGGATGAAGAAAAGAAAAAAAAAAGGAGTGGGGAAGAAAAGAAGTGGTCAAGAATCACTCCTCTGAAACCCCCACAATGAACTCAGGCACCGAAGTGTACACCGCCAAGAAAAGAACAGGCGACAAAATGTAGGCACTGAACCGTCCTAAGGGTCTAGGAGAAAAATAAAACAAGAAAAAAAAAAAGGGTACTACTGAGGGCTTTGAAGATATATGGGCGTAGATGTGTATAAGGGAGGGAGAGAGGGATGAAGAAAAAGAAAAGAAAGGAGTGGGAAGAAAGAGAAGTGGTCAAGAATCACTCCTCTGAAACCCCACAATGAACTCAGGCACCAAGTGTCCACCACTGACTATCAACTGGCACCACCCACCAAGAAAGAACAGGCGACAAAATGTAGGCACTGAACCGTCCTAAGGGTCTAGGAGAAAAATAAAACAAGAAAAAAAAGAAGGGTACTACTGAGGGCTTTGAAGATCTATGGGCGTAGATGTGTATAAGGGAGGAGAGAGGGATGAAAGAAAGAAAAGAAAGGAGTGGGGAAGAAAGAGAAGTGGTCAAGAATCACTCCTCTGAAACCCCACAATGAACTCAGGCACCAGAAGTGTCCACCACTGAGTGTACACCACCAAGAAAAGAACAGGCGACAAAATGTAGGCACTGAACCGTCCTAAGGGTCTAGGAGTAAAAATAAAACAAGAAAAAAGAAGGGTACTACTGAGGGCTTTGAAGATCTATGGGCGTAGATGTGTATAAGGGAGGAGAGAGGGATGAAGAAAAAAAAAGAAAGGAGTGGGGAAGAAAGAGAAGTGGTCAAGAATCACTCCTCTGAAACCCCCACAATGAACTCAGGCACCGAAGTGTCCACACACGCCAAGAACCAAAAGAACAGAACAGGCGACAAAATGTAGGCACTGAACCGTCCTAAGGGTCTAGGAGTAAAAATAAAACAAAAAAAAAAGAAGGGTACTACTGAGGGCTTTGAAGATCTATGGGCGTAGATGTGTATAAGGGAGGAGAGAGGGAGGGATGAAGAAAGAAAAAGAAAGGAGTGGGGAAGAAAGAGAAGTGGTCAAGAATCACTCCTCTGAAACCCCCACAATGAACTCAGGCACCAAGTGTCCACCACTGACTAAGAACAGCAACAGGCGACCAAAGAAAGGCACTGGCGACAAAATGTAGGCACTGAACCGTCCTAGGTCTAAAAATAAAATAAAACAAAAAAAAAAGAAGTACTACTGAGGGCTTTGAAGATCTATGGGCGTAGATGTGTATAAGGGAGGGGAGAGAGGGATGAAAAAAAGAAAAGAAAGGAGTGGGGAAGAAAAGAAGTGGTCAAGAATCACTCCTCTGAAACCCCACAATGAACTCAGGGCAGTGTCCACCAGTGTATCACCACCAAACAACCAAGAAAAGAACAGGCGACAAAATGTAGGCACTGAACCGTCCTAAGGGTCTAGGAGAAAAAATAAAACAAGAAAAAAAAAGAAGGGTACTACTGAGGGCTTTGAAGATCTATGGGCGTAGATGTGTATAAGGGAGGAGAGAGAGATGAAGAAAAGAAAAAAGAAAAAGAAAAGGAGTGGGGAAGAAAAGAAGTGGTCAAGAATCACTCCTCTGAAACCCCACAATGAACTCAGGCACCAAGTGTCCACCACTGACTATCAACTGGCACCGAAGTGTACACCACCAAAGAAAAGAACAGGCGACAAAATGTAGGCACTGAACCGTCCTAAGGGTCTAGGAGTAAACCACCACAATGAACTCAGGCACCAGAAGTGTCCACCACCATCAACTGGCACCGAAGTGTACACCACCAAAGAAAAAGAACAGGCGACAAAATGTAGGCACTGAACCGTCCTAAGGGTCTAGGAGTAAAAATAAAACAAGAAAAAAAAAAAGGGTACTACTGAGGGCTTTGAAGATCTATGGGCGTAGATGTGTATAAGGGAGGAGAGAGGGGAAAAAAAAAAAAAAGAAAGGAGTGGGGAAGAAAGAGAAGTGGTCAAGAATCACTCCTCTGAAACCCCCAATGAACTCAGGCACCAAGTGTCCACCACTGACTATCAACTGGCACCAGAAGTGTACACCACCAAGAAAAGAACAGGCGACAAAATGTAGGCACTGAACCGTCCTAAGGGTCTAGGAGTAAAAATAAAACAAGAAAAAAAAGAAGGGTACTACTGAGGGCTTTGAAGATCTATGGGCGTAGATGTGTATAAGGGAGGAGAGAGAAAAAGTGGTCAAGAATCACTCCTCTGAAAGAATGAACTCAGGCACCGAAAGTGTCCACCACTGACTATCAACTGGCACCGAAGTGTACACCACCAAAGAAAGAACAGGCGACAAAATGTAGGCACTGAACCGTCCTAAGGGTCTAGGAGTAAAAATAAAACAAGAAAAAAGGGTACTACTGGGGGCTTTGAAGAT